>PVIY010053629.1:0-14592 GCA_004026745.1 Myrmecophaga tridactyla | reverse complement strand
ATAACTTAAGTCAAAGAGTAAGTCAAACTTTACTTATGATAATTTAGATATCAACAAATATGTCATTAAAATTAAGTTGTACTCAGTATCAAGTTCATAGGTTTAAATTTTATTACTACATAAAGGAAATGAAATGAATGATTCTGATATTCAATTCCATAAACAGTAAATGAAGCATAACCTGCCTTATATGAGGAAAAATAAAAAATAGCAGAAATTAAAAAATTAGGAAACATAATCATTATTCTTTGTAAATCAAAATCCATTGTGAAAAGTCAACTAAAATAATATATCATTATAATCTAATGAAGAGAATAAATAAATAAAGCAATTGAAGGAATCAATGTCAGTATCAAAGATACACAAAACAAACTAATGTGCTTGATAGTTGATAAAATAGATAATTTTCAAAAGGCAAAAATTACCAAAATTGAAGAGAGAAGCACAAAATTTGAAGAGCCTAAAAATAATGATAAAATGGAAATTTTTATTGAAGATTACCTCAAAAGTTAAATTTTATTCAGGGGGGGTTTTGAGTAAGTTTTTAAATATCCCAAGGAACACATGATTTCTATGCTACATATGAATTTTCAAAATACACTTAAGAAACTGGAAAGAAATTTCACTTATAAATGTGAATGCAAGAATCGTAAATAAGCACTAACAAATTTAACTGGGTAATAAAATACATAAGAAATACAAATGGATGATTATGGTTTATTTCATGATTTAAAAAATGGTATAATCTTAAGAAATCCATTACAGTTCATTTGATTAACAATATGAAGAAGCAGAAAGCATGTGATTATTTTATAGATACAGAAAAAAACACTTTTAAAAATAAATCCTTTAAAATTTTGTGTGTTATTAGAATAGTGATAACAGATTAATTCCTTAAAATAAAATTATAGTACTGGTAAACAATAGTAAAGTTCAGCAATAACAGGGAGTATTTCAGTTAATGTTTGGAAAGTGACATGGATGTCAGCCACCACCACTATTATTTAATAGTAATCCACACAATGAACAAAGAGGCAAATTTTATCACTAGTTGTAGAGAAAATGATTATCATATCTATATAGTGAGTCAGTAGTCATAATAGTTTGTTAAATCCTAATTTCTCAATTTCACCTCCTTCCTCTTATTTGATCTTTCTCTCAATCTTCATGGGTGTCTGGGCAATGACCATTTGAACTTCTTTGTGCCAGAACGGGGTGTTGACCTTATGGGGTAGAGGAATGAAACTGTTCGATGTTCTTCGGGAGACTGGTACCTCTGGGTTTCAGGGTTTATCTGGCATAGGAACAATCTGGAGGCCTTAAGTTTCTGAAAAAAAAAAAACTTACTAGGCAAACCATTTATAGAGCCTTAGATAGTGCCCAACTATTCTTTAGGATTTTCAGGAATACTTTGGGTTGGGGCTTGGTATATTGTGGCGATTTACAATATCTGACCAAAGCTTGCCTAAGAGTAACCTCCAGAATGACTTCTGATTCCATTTGAAATCTCTTAACCACTGAAACGTTATTATTATTTTTTCATTTCTTTTTCTCCTTTTGGTCAAGAAGTGACTCTCAATCCCATGATGCCACAGCTAGGCTCATCCCTTGGACTCATTCCCCACATTGCCAGGGAGACTTATACCCCTGGGACTCATGTCCCAAGTAGGGGAGAGGGTAGTGAGTTCATTTGCAGTGTTGGCTTAGAGAGAGAGGCCACATCTGTGCAATAAAAGAGGTTCACTGGTGGTGACTCTTGGGCATTATTATAAATTGGCTTAGCTTTGCCATTGCAGATATAAGTTTCATAAGGGCAAGCCTCAAGATTGAGGGCTTGGCTTACTAAATTGGGAGTTCCTAATGCTTGAGAGAATACCAGGAACTCCTCCAGTGAGGAAGATTAATAGTTCCACATTTTTCCCCAGTCCCTCAAGGGTACTTTGCAAATACTTTTTATTTTCTGCCCCAAATACTCTGGAATGTATCAGGGTATTACCTTACCCTATACCAAATAACAAGATCTCATCCCTATTCTAGGTTCCATGCAGTTAGATTGTTTTGAGAAACTGACAACACAGGTTAAATTAGACAGAATGCTACAGAAAATTTAAATTTGGATGAAATAAACACACAGAAGTTGAAGTTTTAAAATCCAAACAATATTATCCTTTACCCTCTATTCTGATTTACCTTAGTCCTAACTGGATCCATTTAATTCTTTTTTTTTTTTTTTTTAATTTGCATATGGGCAGGAGGCACCAGGGATGGAACTCCAGACCTCCAACACGGCAGGTCGGAGCTCTGCCTGCTGAGCCATGGCAGCCGCCCCATTTAATTCTTATCTCTAATTGAAGTCTGATCTCTTTTTCAGCTTCTTTAACAGTTTCTGTATGGAGTAATGCTGACTTTCAGAGCAGCAAAACCGTAATTCTAAGCCTCAGGTGTCACACAGATACTCAAAGTTCCTGGGAACTATAAGGGTATACATAAATACAGCATCTTAGAATTTAGAAATTACAGCTCAAACTCAGGAATGGAGGTGACTTCTGCAAGAACAAGCAATCTAGAGATCTTTACAATGAGCCTTATTGAACATTCTGTACTTCTTAATCATCGATTGCCCAATCTCTGCCCACTTTCTGGCCCCTGATAACCTATTAAATCAATAATTAATTCTTGATATTCAGCCATTTGTGACATATGAAAAAGGCAATTTAATGTCTTTTAATCTAATATTAACAGATTATATTAAACATTTATGTTTATATAACCAGATATTTAATCTTCCCAAGGCTAGAGACTGTAACACATTCATCTTTGTATGACTAATTCCTCACATAGTATCTGGTATAAAGCAGATACTTCATATGTTTGCTGCAAAGGACTAACTGGAATTGACAAAAGCACTTACGGATAGAGGGCATAATCAACAATAATCTTTCGTCCCACTTCAGCTCCTCTATACCCTGGCTTCAAATGTTGGGAGGAATGAGACTTTAATTTAATAGAATTCTGTATATGGAACACCTTTTTAGGTAACAATTATTTAAACCATTCTAAGTTGATATTTGGACACTTGAGACCTGTAAAAATGGTAATTTCATATGATTTAGCTTAATATTAACAGATTATATTAAATATTTTTGTTTATACATCCAGATTTTTACTTTTCCCAAGGTTAAATACTGTGACTAATCCAAAACAAATTACAGAAATGTGTTATGACTATGGCTGTTTGGGAGTTTTTTGTTTAATACTCATAACCTTAGTTCAATTTTTCCACATGCCTATGGAAAGTTTTATAGCTTAGGCTTTTCAACAAGAGTTGGAATATGGTGGTTTATGATAAGTCAAAGAGAAGAAAAAGGAAATGAATTATAACGAGTAGAGATTTACCACAAGCCACAATCTAAATTAGATGTGAGATGTACCAAAATGAGCAATGATACCAATGGCACTGTTTTGAGAACATGAATATCATCCATTAGCTATGTTATGTCACAAGAAAAGCTTTGGGCATCACTATTATAGAGGGTCAAGAAAAACAAAGGTAATAAAGATTTTAAATATATTTAGTCAATTTCACTGACAATAAACATAATTCTCATCCTGCCTCATATGGATATCTAGGCACAGTTCCTGCTATTTATAGTTGTACAAACTACCCCAAATACAGTGTTTTATAATAATCATCATTTTATTATCTCCCACAACTGGGAGATTCTCTTATTCCTGGTGACATTTATGAAGGTCGTGTGTTGGGATCCACTGGGTGGATGAGCTAGTCTGCAATGTCCTAGATGGCTTCACTCATATGCCTTGTGCCTTGGTAAAAAAGCTGGAACAATAGACTTATCTGTACTATCAAGACAGCCTGCACATGGCCTCTACAGGGAAATTGGGTTTCTCCCATGGAAGCTCAGGACTCCCCCAAATAGTGGTTCAAATCTCAGAATGTCACTTCCATCTTATTGCGTTGGTCAAGCATATCATTGAAGTCAACCTGATTCAAGGGGAGGGTAATTAGATGCTTTCTCTCAATGGGAAGAGTAACAAAGAATCTGTGGCCTTCTTGAGTCTACCACAGCCATTACCCATAATGTTGGCTTTGTATATATGTTAACATGTATAATTTTATTATCTTATCTCTGAAAGTGGAATACTTATAGATTAGAAGGGTTTGAGAATACACAATGTTAAAACATGTGCCAATCAATATATATATGCATTAGAAAACATTTTATTCCAGAGTATTTGAAGTATAGAGTTCAAAGAAATTAGGTGGCACAGTGTTTCTGCTTTTATTTCTTACCTTTTCATGTACACACATTCAATGACATCATGTGGTAATTTATGCAAGCCCATTGTAATTTTCTCAGCCAGTGAAACAGGCATTTCTTATGTTGTATTTTGGTTAATATGTTTCTCAGAGTAAAGAGAAGACAACTTGTAAATATAAGTAAAACTTATAAATAGCATTCACATTTTTAATTGTGTATTTTAAATTATGTTGGCATACCCTGAGGCCCAACAGCATGAAGTATAATTAAAATAAATCAAGCTAATAAGTAAGAGAAGTATGTGAGTACACAAGAGCTATAGAATGGAATGGACTGTATTAATTATTTACCCTGTTAGAACTCATTAAGTATGTTTCATTTTAAATACTCTGGTATATAAGCAGAGATGAGAAGCATTTTTGGGAAAGACATTAATTTTTAAAGAACTTCTGTTTTCTGATGAGAAAAGTTCCTGTATGTAATGTGTATAAATGTATATAAATACATATGCACATTTAAAAAATATACATGGGTATTTACATATTTATTTATTTATTTTAAAACATTTGAAGTTATAAAACTGGAAAGATTAAATAAAATAACTTGTAACCCTACCACTCATTGATTGCTATATATATCCTTTCACAAACAGGCTGAATTTTGAGTGACTTCTTGATCACTGACTTTTTCTATGACCTATAAAATATCCAGTTAAAATTAGATAAATAATTCTTTTTGACAAACTTCTTTATAACAAATCAAACCTAATATTCATAAGAGCTAAGGATGAAAGGATGTAAAACTAATTTTCACTCCATCCTATTAGAAGGGAGGGAATTTTCCTTTCACTGTTGATGTTTTTCAATGCAGGATGATCCCCAAGAGCTAATATTTCTGACTCTTTCCATATCTGCCTGAGTCCTTCCCAGCTCAGGAGGGCTGGTGGATTTGGAAAGTGAGACCAGCAGGCACACACAAACTCCCCTTCTCCTTCTCTCACGGGAGCAAACTGCTTCCTAGGAGAAATTTAGTCCTGTTGCCTATGTTGCAACTGTTACAGATCTGACACCAATCTTGAATTGCAGGAAGGTCTTCAGTGTTGGGAGGCTGGTCTTAGCTCAGTTCAGTTTGGGGAATTTTGGAGCCAAAATCTCTTTGTTGAATAAGATTTTGCATGGGTCAGGTCTATGGTTTTGCTTTGGTGTATGGGAAGAGTGTTTTGATTTTGCCAGTGTAGGAGCTTATTTTGGCTGGTATAGGCATTAGGCCTTATATTATCTAGGCAATAGTTAGGATTTCAACTCAGCAGAGAAGCTGTTTCTGTGTAAGTGTTTTGCTGTTTCTATATAAGAAGGACTACACTTACCAAACCTTCATTAAAATTCTCAGGGCCTCAACAAACTCTTGGCCTTAAGGTAAAAGAGACTTAACATGGGATTGACCATAAGCAAAAGCTTGAGAGGCTTTGCAATTTCTTGCTGCCAGTATTAAGAAAGACACAGGCCTTGATTATCAACAAATGTTGGCAGCCAAGGGCTTCAACACAAACAAAGATCACACAAGCAGCCGGAGCTAATGGCATGTAGGTTATGAAAGTTGTTCTTATGGGTAAGATCTGCAGCTTGATATGGAACTGAACAAGTTATTGCTTTAGCACCCATAAGGGGGCAGGCCACAGAACCCTTAGAGAACAAAGGGAGCTAATCCAAGGATTCGATTGCAGGGGACATGTATTTTCCAACTTCAGATCTTTAGGCATTTGCTGTGCTTAAAAAACAACAAAGTTCTATGTGAATACTCTAGCTATAATGAGGTTTCAGTTTTATATTTTTAGTACAGAGCATTGGTAGACAATGTTGAATTGGATGCTCCCAAATCCATTGTAATTTGGGGTTCAGAGGGGAGCTGTAGAGTGTTTGATTTGTTAAAGCTCTTGTATAGATTTAAGTATCCCCACCAAATATCCACAAATTGGTGCAGACTTGATGTATTACAAGAGGAAAATTTTCCCAAGGGGCAGTTGTTAAGTAAAAATTACCCCCAAACATGAGACAACGGGAACCGAGTGTGGATACTCTGTCACTAAAGCCCAGGCTTAAACTTGTACAGTTTTATAGCCCAACTTTATAGCCCACGTATATTGCAATGTGTTAAAAGAGATCATCTTTGTTCACCTTTGGGTCTCCTAGTTTTATAACCTTCAGCTATTTGGATGTGAGTCATCAGAAGAGAAATAAATATTATATGAATTAAAGAATATGGATGCCTATTTTGGTAGTTTTCATATTTCTTTCTAAATTTCTCTTTTACTTTTAAAAGTAATTACATGCTTTTTTTTTCTTCAGATAATTTTAATGGGATGTCTAATAGATAAATGCATAAAGTCAGAAATGCTTTGAAGATCAGAAACCTGTTTACCTTCCAACAGCCCCCACCCCCAACACACACATCCATCACCTCCCCAGCTGTAGGTTTGATTCTGTAGGGCAGAATCAGGGGAACAGTGGAGGAATGTCAAGGAGCAGTCTGGGCTTATCAATGGCTTTACTGAGCCTTGTTAGGGGAGGGGGAGATGAGCCAAGCGACCTGCCAGTTGTTCTGACTGAAGGTGGGATTTTGTCCCAGAATCATGACAGTTTTGCTTCTCCCAAACAATCCTACTTTTCCTACCTTGGAAGATGTAATAGTAGTTTGAATCAGTTGAAATTCTTTTCATTGCAAATGATCAAAAATCCTACTCAAAATGACTTAAATTGTAAAGGAAACCTTATAGGCTCATGTAATTCAAATCCCAGAAGAAAATAGGGTTTCAAAGGTGACTTTGCTTGGGGGCCCTGGCAGGGTCCTAGAGCTTAGGTTCTCTCCAACTTCATGTCTGTCTTTGAAGCATTTGTTTTGTGCATCCAGGTGGTAGCTCCCCCTGTAGTTTTTAAAGTCTTCCTATGTGTAATCAAAGTGGCCGAAGACCTTTCCTGACTTCACACTCCCATATGACCCCACTCAAATGATGAGGGTCTTTCTGATAGCGTCTATAAAATATAGAATGATTTTCTCTAACCCAGAGGCCACAGCATACATTTCCATTTCTAGCATTCAATCCATTTGGTTTATATGTATTTCCCTGTAGTCAGGACTGTGGTTTCTGGAGTCAATTCCTTTCAAGTGATATAAATATCTTTCATAATTTTACTAGGAACTGAATTTTCCAGGAAGGTAAATATAAAGCAAACCAAGGGAAGATTTTACTTCAAAATCAGATATGCTGCAATCTTTACCAAAATTTGGTCACCATTCTGGAAATTAATTTGACCCTGGAAAAATCACTCATGTATTTTCAATTGCCAATAAAAATCCTGTGTTATTTTGCACCTATAACTGTTGTATCCATGTCATACACATACAGTGAGTATATATATATATGTATAAATACATATTCATATAAAACATATATCATATTGCAGAACGACAATGATAAAAAGTTCTGACAGTATTATTGTTATTTGGAAGTTTCCCAAATGGAGCCACAAACTTTCAAAATTAAGCATATCACAAAGAACACTGAAAAAATGGTTCAAGTATATATTATACTTCTGGTATTAAAAGGAACATTGGAAAATCAGAAGACATTTTTAAAATGTCTTTTATAACTTCTATTCAAAAAGATGAATATTTTTCCTACAAAATAAATGAAAAACATTTTCAAGATATTCTCAAAGGTGGTGGTTTTTTAGATTTTACATCCAAAGCTGAAGCAATGAGAGAAAAAATAGCTAAATGGGACCTTCTGAAAATTAAATTATTTTCTGCTTCAAAGGAATTTGTCAAGAAAGTAAAAAAGCAGTCTAATCAATGGGAGAAGATATTTGGAAACCACATATCCCATAAGGTTTTAAAATCCAGAATATATAAAAGATCCTACAACTCAACAATATAAAGACAAACAATCCAATTTTAAAAATGGGCAAAAAACTTGAATAGACACTTTGCCAAAAAGGAAATACAAATGGCAAAAAAAGATCATGAAATGATGCTCAGCATCACCAGCTATTAGGGAAATGCAAATAAAAACCACAGTGAGATACCATTGCACAGCTAGTAGAATGGCCACTATTAAAAAATAAGAAAACTACAAGTGTTGGAGAGAATGTGGAGAAATAGGAACACTTATTTACTGCTGGTGGGAATGTAAAATGGTGTAGCTACTGTGAAGACAGTTTGGAGATTCCTCAGGAAGCTAAGTATAGAATTGCCTTATGATCAGGCAATCCCTCTTCTCAGTATATACTCAGAAAAACTGAAAGCAGAGACGCAAACATTTGCATACCAATGTTCGTAGTGGCATTATTCACAATTGCCAAAAGATGGAAGCAACCCAAGTGTCTGTCAACTGACGAATGGACAAACTGTGGTACATACATATGATGGAATATTATTCAGCTGTAAGAAGGAATGAAGTCCTGATGCATGCGACAACATGGATGAACCCTGAGGACATTATGTTGAGTGAAATAAGCCAGACCCAAAAGGACAACTATTGTATGATCTCACTAAGATGAACTAATTACAATGTACAAAGTCATGGAGCTAAAATCTAGAGTACAGGTTACTAAGAGATAGAATGGGAATAGAGAATGGGGAGGTGATGCTTAATTTGTGCATAATCTTTAATAAGGATGAATGCAAATGTTTGGAGATGGATAGAAGTGATGCTAGCATTTACTGTAAGTGTAATTAAAAGCGCTGAATTATGGGTGTGACTGTAGTTGAAATGGGAGTTTGGGGTTGTGCATGTCACTAGAAGGAAAGCTAGAGGATCAAACATGGGTCTGTATAGCATAGTGAACCCTGTTGTGGATGATAATTGTGGTTAATAGTTCAAAATAAGAATGTTCTTCCATGAACTAGAAAAAAATGTACATAATTATTGCAAGGTGTTAATAATTTGGTGTACAGAAAAAATGCACCTAATGTAACTATAGTTAATAGTAATATTGTAACATTCTTTCATCAACTGTTACAAAGGTACCATAATAATACTAAGTATCAATAATAGGGTGGTGTAAGTGGGATGGGATCTATTCTTTCTATAGCAATGACAATGTTCTCAAAATCATTGCAGTAATGAATGCACAACTCTGTAATTATACCAAGAGTCACTGATTGCACACTTTGGATGGATAGTATAGTGTGTGAATAAAATGTTTTTTTTAAAGATCTCTAAAAATATACTATTCTAGATTGGATATTATTCTTTTTGAAATGGATGTAGAAAAATGTTGAGCATAAAAAAAGTCTGATACAAAAGAATGACTTAATTGATCAAGTCAAAAACTTATTTATGCTAAATATCCATTGAAAAGAAATTGTATTACTTATTTAGTCATTTCCAACAAAGTATCTAGTCAAGAAGAGTTTCAGGGCAGAAGAGAAGCTACCGGAAATTAATGAAACACTTTAGGGTTTCTTTAATAGACTTTGAACCTAATATTTCTAAATGAGTGCTAACAATGTTGAAAATATTAAGTAAAATCTTTAATCATGGGTGCTCTCAATGGATCAATGATTCCATTTTTTGCTGGATTTCATAATGATGAGCTTGTAGAGAAGCTGAGGTGACTTTTATAGGTGACATGAGAATCTGAGTCTTCTTTCTTCTGCTAAAGAAATCCACAGAAAACTTGCATAAGGCTTTGCATTTCCACAAGACTCAGACTGGAATTTCCAGCCAATCTTGATAAGTATTCCATGAACTCCAATTGGTAACATTGTCTATATAGTTTTCTTGGAACAACAACTAACTTATATGTTTGTATGTGTATCTGTATATATGTATATATATTGTGGTCAATATTCAGCAGGTTATTCTTGACATAATCCATATTGATATTCAAATAGTAAATCTATAAGAAAAGAACTTCCACTTCAAAACTGATATCAAGAAAATTATAGGCATACATGATGCTATTAGTCATGTTTTCCATTTCCGCTATTTATGTTTTCCATTCCTAGCCTGTGGTTGTGGGAAGCTATACATACTCCAGGAAAGCATGTTTGTAAAGCTAATCCATTCCTGTGGATGCAAACCCATTATAATTAGGATCTTCTGATGAGGCTACTTCAGTTCAAAAGTGACCCACCTCATTCAGAATGAAATTTATTCTATTACTAAAGTCCTTTATAATTGAAATAAGTACAGAGAAAGAAAAAGCCACAAAGGCAAAAAGCTGAAATCAATGAAACCTGAAAGAGAAGGGAGAGACCAGCAGATGCCACCATGTGCCTTGCTGTGTGGCAGAGGAGCCAAGAACCTCCGGCAGCTGGTCTTGGGAAGAAAGCATTGCCTTGACGATGCCTCGAGTTGGACATTCTCATGGCCTCAAACTGTAAGCTAATAAATTCCTGTTGTTTAAAGCTAACCATTTTGCAGTACCTGCTTTGAGCAGCCTAGGAAACTAAAACATAACTCAAAGAACCAGATATGCGCATTTCATTTTTGATGTGGGGTTGACAAGAAAACAATACTTGAGACATTCTTTCTAAAGTAGCTGCATTTTGGCTTCATTTGGGCTTTATAACATTCATATAAATGTAACCTGTACAATTTTGTTTTTATTCTTTAGCTACATTCTTTATTTGCAACCATCAGAAATTTCTGTTGCCTAAACCAACACATTCAAGAAGTCTAAAAGCTAAAAAAAATAAAAAATAAAAAAACCCCACCAATCTCCTGCAACTGTGCATCCCTTACTTTTGTTTTCACAAACAGAACAAAAGGAATATATCCTGAAACCTTGTATTCTTCTTCACCTTATCTATATACACATTGAGTCACCAAATACTATTTAATTTTCCCATTCCTACCTCCATGCCTACCACTGTAAGCATCAGAGATCACTTCCTTACTGTTTCTTTCCTCTGCTTACCTCCACAAATTTCCTTCCCCACATGCACACATGCAGACACACGCTCTCTCTTACTATTAAAATCTTACTTATCTTTCTGGGCCCAGTTTGCATTTTATTTTTACTTGAAGTCTTCTTTTCAAATTTTTGCTCGTTTAAATCTGTTTCTTTAACATTATCTCATGAATAACCAGAAATGGAAATCATGTCATATGTTTTTTCAAATCTTATCAAAGCTCCAAAGAATTTTCAATTGACTGATCCGTCTACTTATCCCCCATGTGTTTCATTAAATCAATAGTTGAGTGAAATGTAGGCTTTATGTGAAAATGTTAAGTATGACAAAGACTATGCGTTTGAAGGTATATAAAGGTAATTTTAATTATATATATATTAGGTTAATTTTAAATATATTAGGTTACAATTTTAAACATTGTCAAAGAAATAAATTCTTAAAATTCAGATTATTAAAAACAGCAATTGTAGGCAGTGCGATGATGGCTCAACAGGCAGAATTCTCGCCTGTCATGCCAGAGACCCGGGTTTGATTCCCGGTATTTGCCTATGCCAAAAAAATCTAAAAAAAAATAAAAACAACAACAAAAAGTAAACAAACAAACAAGAAAAAACATGGCAATTGCAAAAAAGGTAATCAAATTTTTTCATGATAGTTATTTTTACTCACATTGAAGTTACACTTATCAAATTTCTTCCTTTTGAATGAATTCTTCATTAGACTATGCTATTTTTCAACAGTAAAATATAGCTATTGATTGCTTTTTAATATTTAACAAGTTGTTGTTAAAAGATTGTGTATTAGACTAAAGAGAAGAGGAACAAAATTAAACAGTTTTTTGACATCTATACCAAGAAATGTAGAAAAAAAGAGTCAATTTTAAGCCAGAGCTGAAAGGCTTGTTATAACTTCTCAGAATGAACACGGTGTGCTTTCAAGTGAGGTGAATAATACTTTAACTTCCTGACATTCTCTGAGTCATGATTTATTACTTTTAGGCTTTTTGTGAAATTTCTGAGCTGATTTCACAGAAGTAGACTTTATCTTTTCATTTTGTGACCTTGCAGATCACTTATAAAAAGGACATAATTCATAAAGTAATAATAGAAGAAATTGATAATTAAGTAAGGATATCTGTATATGTAAAGCCAAGACCATAGATTTAAGAAATTTTTCTTTGTCTCACTTCTACTGTCAATTTAAATAGCCCAATTATTTATATTAATTAGGCTTATAAGACCATAGATTAATATGATAAAGGGTAGAATTATTCAGTTCATTAATTGGAGTCTTTCTTCACTTGAAAATAGAAAAGAGATCATTTTTACAAAAATAATGTTTTCAAACTGTGCAATGTATAAATTCAGAACATGCAAATAGGCCCTGAAACAGCTACTTCAATATGGGTGGCACCTGTGGTTTCTCCTCAGTGTGGATGGTCCTGATATTTGATGGTTCCTTCAGTTTATTGAGCTGGGGTAATTGCTCTGAAACTTGCATTTTTAAGAGGTTCAATGATGGCAGAAACATGTGTGAAACGGAGGGAGGGATTTTTCACTGACACCTTATTAGCTTAATCACAGTGGAACCTTGTGCATGTTCAACCAGCTCATAACTATTTTTACTAGTATTAGGAGCATATATGTAGAGCTGCTGTTTTCTGTCCTTGCTCACATACTCCTCCAAAATGACTTAGAAAAAATAATTGTGTTGGAAAGAAGCATATAGAAAAAAATGTTTGGAGGTACCCAAGAAAATTAACAAAATAAAATAAAAAATAATTATTAATGACCCACTCTTCTTCTGGTTCTAGATTAATCTGAGCCAGTGGTTCTCAACAAAGGAGATGTTTTCCCCCAGGATACATGCAGCAATATCTGGAGACACTTTTGGTTGTCACAACTGGAAGGTGCTACTGGCATCTAGTAGGGAAAGAACAAGAATGCTACCAAGCCTCCTCTTACATAGGACAGTCTCCCCACAACAAAGATATCATAGTGCCAAGGTTGAGACACCCTTATGTAGATAAATAAGAAGTGCCTTCCAATAAGAAGGAAATAATCTGGCTTCTAGGGAAAATGCAAATTTTATATCCATGTTCACATTATCAGCACAATTAAAAATATATTTTTATCATTGTTGATAAGACTACTACACATTTAACTTCTGGAGATATATGAGTGAAAACTACGGTTACACATTCCATTCATGACTTACAGGTTATTTATCTGTTCGGAAGCTTTTGCCTGAAAATTACAGAATTCCCCATTCAAACTGGATTAAATATTATTAAATAATCCTGTTTGTGGGAAGTTTAATGTCTCACGCAACAGGACAATCAGTGGTAGGATGGCTCCAGGGTTAGTTGTCTCAGTTTCATCAGGGCCTTTGCTTTATTGCTTTTGTTTTGGTTTTCCTTCTCTGAGCTTTGTCTTCCACAAGGTTAAACCATCTTAGAGCTTCTAGTTATGATGAAATATATCTCCCTTAGCCTGGTGGGTCCAACTTACATCATTTGCCATGCCTAAAGCCAGGATGGTTGCCAGAGGGATAGCATGTGCTGATTGGCAAAGATTAGCGAGGAAATACACTTGGAGCTGGGGATGGAGACAGAGTTCCTTGTTGTGCAGACCTTTGAAATAGTTGAATACAAAATTAAGATATTCGAAGGGAGAAATAGGATGATCAAGTGATTGACAAAAGTGGTTAGATAGTGATAGTATGAGAGAGGTTGTCTAATAAATATCTTTATTTTAAAATATCCCTAGAGAACTCTGGATTCCAAGGTCATGCCCACCTACTTCCCAAAAGAAACCCCATAAGTACTTCAATTTTTGTTTCCCATTTCAGCTCACAGAAATGCCCGCTTTTTGTTTTTTATTTCATTCAACTATGTGCAGTCCTTGATTTCTTTCTAGCCCTAACACTGTATAACAATATTTAGCAATATTGTTTAAGGCATTTCCCTCAAAAATGCATTTCATATCTGTGTTAGTTAGATTCAGTTGTCAACTTGGCCAGGTGAGCATACCTAGTTTTGTTGCTGCAGACAAGCCAATGGTACGTAAACCTCATTTGTTGCTAATTACATCTGCAGTTGGCTAGGAGGCGTGTCTGCTGCAATGAGTGACGTTTAACTTAATTGGCTGGTGCTTAAATGAGAGAACGCAACGTAGCACAGCCTAAGCAGCTTGACATTCCTCATCTCAGCACTAGCAGCTCAGCCCAGGCCCTTGGAGATGCAGAAAGAAGTTACCCCGGGGAAAGCTGTTGGAACCCAGGGGCCTGGAGAGAAGACCAGCAGAGACCATCCTGTGCCTTCCACGTAAGAAAGAACCTCAGTGGAAAGTTAGCTGCCTTTCCTCTGAAGAACCAACAAAATAAATCCCCTTTT
>PVIY010053628.1:0-14597 GCA_004026745.1 Myrmecophaga tridactyla | reverse complement strand
GTGAGGCATGCTACTAGGTGAATGAACCTTAAGAGCTGTATGTAGGATGAAATGTCAGAAACAAAAAGACAAATGTTATCATGCCTCAATTATATGGACTAACCACAATATAGAAATTTAGTGAACTAAATTTGAGAGCATGGGTTATCAGGTTGGGGCTTATTGTAAAGGGTCCTAGATTGTAAGCTCTTACAGCAGGCACATATATTCAGGAAGTGTAACTGTTAATTCTAAATTCTGAGATACTAAGCTGTTTGTATATAACATGGTCTTTTCCAGAAACTTCGGGTATTTATGTGGCACCTGAGGCTCAGAGTTAGAGTTTTGAAGCTATGAAAGTCAGCACTACCCCATACAGGACCTGTTTACAAAGTTGAAAAAGTGATCAGACATGGAGTAAAGACATGAATGGAGCTGATCTGGATAGGACGCAGGTATATCAGAAGGCTGGGTAAAGCATGATATTGTCTATGTTTTAAAACTTCAACTTCTGTGTGAGACTAAAGGGTGAGATGTTTATTTGGTACAAAATTCATATTTTGGCTAGTACGTTTCCTAATTTAACTTGAATGGTCAGTTTATTTATCACCATAAGTGCATGGAACCTTGAATAGGGTGTGAGATTTTGTTGGTTTGTCCAAGGTAGTGTGATGACTTGATAAATCCCAGAGAGATTTGGACAGTGAATAAAGAAATATTTGCAAAGTCCCCTTGGGGGAATGAGGAGAAAGGGGGCAATATTCAACTTCCCCATTTGGAGAATTTCTGGTATTCTAGCAAGCAGTGGAGACAACCAAATCAATAGTCTGAGCCCTCGATCTTGGGGTTTGCTGCTATGAAACTTCTTCCTGAAAGGACTGGCTAAGCCTACTTAAAATTAGGCCTAAGAGTCACCCCCAGAGAACCTCTTTTATTGCTTAGATGCAGCATCTCTCTCTAAGCCAACATGGTAAGTTAACTCACTGCCCTCTCCCTCTACATGGGACATGACTCCCAGGGGGTGTAAACTTCCCTGGCAATGTGGGACAGAAATCTCGGGATAAGACAGGGCCCAGCATCAAGGGATATTGAGAAAACCTTCTTGACCAAAGGAGGGAAGAGAGAAATGAGACAAAATAAAGTGTCAGTGGCTGAGAGATTTCAATCAGAGTCAAGAGATTGTCTGGGAGGTTATTCTTACGCATTATATAGATATCACCTTTTTAGTTTATGGTGTATTGTAGTGGCTGGAGCGAAGAATCTGAACTGTAGAGCTGTGTCCCAGTAGCCTTGTTACTTTAAGATGATTGTATAATGATACAGCTTTTACAATATGACTGTGATTGTGAAAACCTTGTGTCTGATGCCCCTTTTAACTAGGGTATGGACAGATGAATAAAAAATATGGATAAAAAATAAATAATAGAGGGAACAAAGCTTAATATAAATTGGGTAGATGGAAATACTAGTGGTCAATGAGAGGGAGGGGTAAGGGGTATGGAATGTATGAGTTTTTTTCTTTTTTCTTTTTTCTTTCTTTTTCTGGAGTGATGCAAATGTTCTAAAAAATGATCATGGATAAAAAATGATCAAACACAAATATGTGATGATATTTGTGAACCATTCATTGTATACCATGTATGGAATTTTTGTATATTAAAAATGTTTATATGTTTGTACATTAAGATTTATCAATAAAAGTACATTTTTTAAAAACTTATTTTTTTAAATGTACTGTGACTATAGCACTTACTGGGGTAAAAATGCTCGATATGTCACCTCATTAAAGCAGGCCAAATTTTCCCCAAACACACACAGGGTGGGGATCATTTATAAAACATTATAAAAACAAGAAACTGCGAAGCTGTTTAGTGCAAAAAGGATTTACATTTAACTTCCTGAGAAATTGCCAAACTGCATTCCACAGTGGCTGCTCCATTTTACATTCCCACTAAAAATATACAAGGGTTCCAATATCTCCCCATCCTCACTAACACTTGCTATATTCAGGTTTTAAAAAATAGTAACAACTACATTAGTGGATATGAAGTGGTACCTTGTAGGTTTAATTTGCAGTTCTCTAATAGCAAATGATGTTGAGCATTTTTTCATATGCTTCTTGGCCATTTAAATATCTTCTTTGGAGAAATGTCGATTCAAATCCTTGACCCATTTTTTAAATTGAGTTGTTTAGTTTTCTGTCATTGAGTTGTAGAATTTATATATATATATATCCTGGATATTAAACCTTTATCAGATATATGGTTTCCAAACATTTTCTCCTATTCTATAGGTTGTCTTTTCACTTTAGAAGGAAGGTTTTACTTCTGCCATTTAGCTATCTTTCTATATGCCCTGTTTGTTTTTTGTTCCTCAATTACTCCTTTATTGCCTTATTTGTATTTAGTGCTTGCTTGTAGTGTATCATTTTGATATCCCTCTTCTTTACTTTTCTAGTTATTTTCTTATTGGTTACCTTTGTAATTGTAATTAACATCTTAAACTGATAACAACTAATTCAACTAGTACCAACCTAGTTCCAGTAATAAACTCACTACACCTGTCCATCTCTATCCCTTCCCTGTACATTCTTATTGTATCAGATTAAAACTTTATACGTCGCATGCCCATTAATATACATCTTATGTGTTATTTTACACGCTTGTCTGTCAAGTGATACAGGGGGAAAAGGAAGTTACAGTCGCATACAGGATTTTACACTTACCTACGTAGTCATCTTTGCCAATGCTCTTCATTTTCCTTATGGCTTCAAGTACTGTCTAGTGTTCTTTTATTTCGATCTGAAGGACTCCTTCTAGCATTTGTCGTAGGACAGGTCTTCTTGTAATAAATTTTATCTTCTTTAATCTATAAATGTCTTAATTTTCTTGTCATTTCTGTTTTTTTTGTATGCTGCATGAGAAGGTCACATTTCATTATTTTTCCATGTGAGTATCCCTTTATTGCAGCACCATTTGTTGAATTTTTGTCTTGTTTGTTTTTTTATGGGAAGTGCATGGGCTGGGAATTGAACCCCCATCTCTCCCACGGCAGGTGAGAATTCTACCACTGAACCATCCTCGCACCACCTCTTGTCATTTTTGAAGAATAATTCTGCCAGTTATAGAATTCTGGATTGATAGGATTTTTGTTGTTCTTTTTTCTTTATGGGCTTGAAATTATACCATCTGACTGTCTTCTGGCCTCCATTGTTTCTTAAAGGGGATCTCTTGTAAGCAGCAAGTCACTTCTCCCTTTCAAAATCCTCTTTGTCTTTAGAGTTTTACAATTTCCCCTATAATATGTCTTGGTTTATATAGTGTCTATCCTGCTTGGAGTTCACAGAGTTTCCAAGATGTGTGTCTTCGTGTCTTTCATCAGATTTTGGAAGTTTTGTGCCATTATTTCTTCAAATACTTTTTTCTGCCCCTTACTCTCTCTCTTGTCCTTCTGGAATCCCAACGATACATACATTGCTAAGCTTGTTGGTTTCCCACAGGTCCTTCAGACTCTGCTCAGGATTTTTTTTTTTTCTTTAATTTCCTGCTCCTCACACTGGATAATTTCAATTGTCTTGTTTGACATTTGCAAATCATTTCTTCCTGCTCAAACCTGCTGCTGAATCCATGAGTTTTTCTCAATTACTGTGCTTGCAGCCCTAAAATTTCTGTTTGGGTCTTTTTTATAATTTCTATTTCTTTATTGTGTTCAGACAACATTTTCCTAATTTTCTTTAAGCTCATTGATCATACTTAAGATAGTTGATTTAAAGTCTTTGACTAATAGTTCCCTTCCTCCGGGACGGTTTCTGGCAAATTTTTTATTTCCTGTGAATGGGCCATACTTTCCTGTTTCTTTATGTGTTTTGTAATTTTTTTGTTGCGAACTGAACATTTTGAGTATTAACTTCCTGTAACTCTGGAAATCTAGTACTCCCACTCCTCTGGGATTTCTCAGGTGGTTGTTGCTGAGGACTACAACAATTTGTGACTTTTGTAAACCATTTTTGCTCCAAAATGAGTAATGGAGAGAAAGAAAAGAGAAAAAAGTAGGCACTGCCTCTTTAAGACTCCTCTACTGCCTTTGCCGGAAGGTGATAGGAACAATTTCCACCCTCAGAGCCAGTACCTTGGCAACCCGAAATGACTGATCAAAAGCAGTGATCAGCTATCAGACCACACACCCCTGGATTTTGGAGGATTAGATCCCACCCTGGCACCAGTAAGCTGTACTAGGAGTCTGGACTACAACGCCCACTGCTGCCTGCCATGTAATTGGGAGGTAGGAGATGGGAGCTGCAGTACAGAGGGTGAAATTCACCAATATTTGTCACAGTTTATGAGCCTCCTCTTCCAGCTCTTCCCTGGATGCTGCACAGTGTTCGGCTACACTCCAGAGCTTCAAAATAGTTGATTCAGACAGTTCCTGCCAGATCAGTAGTTATCATGGTGGAGGTACTGATTCCTGTAGCATCCTACTTTGCCATCTTCCCATAGTCCTCTTTCTGCTATTGAGTGTGTTGTTGTTTTTTTTCTTCAAACATGGGCAGGCACCAGGAATCGAACCCGGGTCTACGGCAGGGCAGGTGAGAACTCTGCTGCGGAGCCACGATGGCCCACCCTCTGCTATTGAGTTTTAATGAAGAAGATGATTATCAGGGCTCAGGGGCTCAGATGAGATTTTATTTAAAAGACATGCACACATCACTATTAAAAGAATGAAGTAACTTTGTATTTTAAAAAGTTCCATGGTATTTTTAGCAAGTTAATTAGTCCTCTCCACCAGTTTTCTGTCTGCTAAATAAGGATGATTCCTCTTGTATCAGATATGATGCTTTAGGCTCTAAATTACTGTAACTCAATTAATTGGACTAAGCAAAATGGAATGTATTCTTTCAAGACATCCAGAGGCACAGTTGTAATACAGATAGTTGAATAATATTTTGGGGGACCCTGTTCCCTTTCTGCTTTTCTGCTGTCATCCTTGGTATGTCAGTTACCTCACATAGTCACAAGATAGCTGCAAATTCTCTCCATCTTCTCACACCAATATGCAGAGGCAGATAGATAAGATAAAATAACAGAAAAGAAAACAATAGAAGCCACTAACTCTGACTTGTGTCTCTTTTAAGAACAGTTAAAATCAATAAAACTTTTCCCACACCTGTAACTTACCTTCACATATCATTGTTTAAAATTGGATCTCATTCCCTTTCCTAAGTCAAGCACTGGCAAAGGAATTGAATTCTTGAGAGGCCTAGATTCACTTCTTGAGATCAGTGAGATCTCTTCTGAAGCACAGGGCCGCATAGTAGAGTACAAAAACCACTACAAAATTGGGCTTGGGCCAGGAGGAAAGAAGGGTAAGCTCCCAACAATGTCTTCTCACCACCTTATAGGGTTTCTGTGAAAGTGACATGAGATTTTTTTACGAAAGCATTAATCCCACAACAGCAAACACACAATGAATCATTAACACATATCCCAAATTGAACTTCCAGTAACAAACATCAGAACCAGCAGACTTGTTCTTTGCTTTTGAGGTAAACAGCTCTTAAACGTGGCCCCCACTGACCCCCTTCCTCTGGTATTCATAGCTTTGTAAATCCTCTCCCCTCAAATGTGTGTTGGACCTAATGACTTGCTTCTGACAAACAAAATAATGTGATGCCACTCCCATAATAAGGTTATAGAAGGTTGTCTTCTGTTTTGCTGGACTGACTTCTTGCTTTCGCAGCTGCTATGCTCTGATGAAGCAAGCCATGGTGTTGGAGAGGCCCATGTGGCAAGGAACTGAGAGCAGCCTCCAGCCAAGAGCCTGTGAGGAACTGAATTCTTCCAACAACCATGGGAACGAGGTTGGAGACAGACCCTCACCCAGTTGAACTTTGAGATGTCTGAAGCCCCAGTTGACAACCTTGACTGCAGCTTGTGAGAGACCTTGCAATTGGGGACCCAGTTAACCTGGGTCTTGTTTCAAGCCACTAAGTTTTGGGGTAATTTGTTATGCAGCAATAGGTAACTAATACATCCCTTCAGAGAATAGAGTCTGAAAACTCTGGTACTAGTTAACAGGAGAAGGAATAATAATACTAATAGTAGTTAACCATGTTGTGCACTGACTATATGCTAGGCATTATTTTAAGTGTCTTCCACATTTCAATTCATCACAACTTTATAAGATGGGTATTATTATCCCCATGTTATAAAAGATGAAACAAATCCTAGACAGTAAGTAACTTGCCCAAGGTTACCCAATAAGTAACACAGGATTTGAACCCAGCAGGCAACATGCTCCCTAATAATTGCTGCTGTTCATAGATGCCTCTCAAATGTGAATTGAGTGGCAGGAAGTCTAAGGAGCCCTCCCTACTTCAGGGACCAACATACAAGGGCCCTTTCAGCTGACCTCTATGTCCAAGGGCAGGCCAGTGGGAAAGAAAGTATAGGCCGTGTTTGATGTGCTCCATGGGCCTCTCTAGAGCTGAACTTTGGGCAAGTGGACTTCTCTTTAGTATGCTTTCTAATACCAGGAAGGCTTTCCTGGCCCCCAAATACTACCACCAACCTTACTGCTAGCTAATGCTACACATTTAAAAAAAAAAAGAATCAAGGAGAAAATCCTTTTATTCCATCTTTAAAGACAATGGCTGAATATGGCTACGCCTAGGAGAAGTAAAGCTTTCCCTTAAGTGTATTCACAGGGGTGAATAATTGGAGCGGCATATGTTGTTCTTTTTGGCCACCCAGCATCAACCCCCCCTGCTACCTTGGGGGAATTCCCCACCTTGTAGGTCTTAGTGAGAGGCAGGGACTATCTTCCTCCAGTGATGTCAGAACTCTCTTTTCCAACCTCCCTTGAAGCAAAGGTTCAGATATATGACCAAGCTCTGCCAATTGGATTTACCCATACAGGATTTTGACTCTAAAGTGAGTGATGCAAAGAGGCAGTTCCTGGGTGGAATTCATTCTGGCTAAGGTGACAGTACCACAATCAGTTTCCAAAAACATTGGGGGTAGTGATTCTAACAACAGGAGTCAGGATTCATCTTTATAGAGACCAGTTTGTTGGCACAATTTTGGACAGTATTCCTGTGGATGCAGCCTTGAAGCCTTGTTATCCAGCCCTTTTAGACATTCTGTGAACTATTCAATAGCTTTTAATATTTTTTTTCTTGTTTAAGTTAGTCAGAGTTGGATTCTGTTTCTTATGACCATGAACCTGATTATCATATCAAACTCTTTCTTCTCTCAGATTGTAACGTGTGAAAATAACTTAGATGAACAAAGGTCATTTTAGTGACACTTTTACAGTGTGATTGTCTTGGAATTTCTCAGTTTGAGCTTAAACATTCACTTTGCTAAGTCAAAGTTGAACTCAGAAGTTTCTATTCTGCTTTCATGGGAGTTTTGATTTTAAACCTGCAAAGGGAAAAGTAGCCTAGTGCACTGAGAAAAACAACTCTTTCTTTGTGGTTTGTAAGGCCTCTCCTTGCATGTGGCCTCAGGGGACCTCTCCTGGGAGGTGAGAGAGGGCGGATCCATACTGAAAGAGAAAGTTCCACAAAGGCCTAAGAAAAGCTTTTACTATTTCATAATAAAGCAACCGTCCCAATATTATCTTGACCCACTCAGCAAGGATGTGGTTGCCTTGTCCTGACTTCTGAGTTATTGGGGGCATCACAGGATTTGACGAGTCTGTACAGTTTTGGTGTTTGGCTGCTGTTGAGGAACATGTTACAGTATATGTAGACTGAACAGAATACAGCAATGGTTTCTACTGGTCATTGGCATCCGTATGTAAGTATTGTGAGTTGCATTCATGACTTGGCATCCTCAGTTGACCTTGGCTGACTTAATAAGAGTATGAAGCAACCACCACACCATGAAGAAATATCCAAAGTGAATGATCACACAGACCTTTAGAAGGCTACAGGGCATCTGAAAGTCTTCAGACACCTGGAAATGGGGTGGGCTGTGGTTAAAGAGCAAAGATGTCTGCATATTGCTACAGAGGCATGAGTCATGAGTTTTGCAGATCCCTCCTTCAGTTCCTTTCTCGGCTCAGCCCCCATCCCTGTGGCAGGGACACAGCTTTTTCCAGTGACATTACTTTCAGTAAGAGGATTTGAACTTAAGCCCGTCATATTTTTCCTATCCTGGCATAATGCCTTGTGGTTATAACAGGAAATATCCTTGTTGTCTTCTTCTGCTCCAGAGGAACCACATGGAAAAGCACAGTTTCTAAAACTATAGAAGTCACAAAACCACCCCTTGAATAAATTGTTTAGAGTTGTTGTCAGGCATGGACACCTGGCGAAGGTTCCTTTGGAACTATGAGTTCTAAGATAGTCCTCTAACCCATTTAGAAACTTTAACTAAAGAGGAATTATATACTGATATTGGGAAAGCAAAGTCAAGCAAACCCTGTAAACAGCTCCAATATATCACTGCATACACTGTGTTTTCCCACACTGATACAGATTTATTCTCTTCATCAATAAAGTGATAGAAAAGCTTGGAATTCCTCATCTATTCTTCAATGCCATTTCCTTTCTTATACCATCAGAACCAGTTTAAACAGGTCACTTCAGTTTCTCTCTTTTTTTTTTAACTTAGCATGTATAGTCCCCAAATAAAGTGAATTTGCTCTATGAATGACCAATGATGCCTTAAAATGTCCTCATGTTTGAAATGATTCTGCTACAACCCTGACTGAATGTGTAGGAATTCTAAGTATGAACCTTTATTTTCTTAGGTATGATATTTTAATTAACCCTCACAATAATCTTGTGAAGAGAGAAATATTATCTGAATATTTATTTGATTTGCTAAGTTTCTACATCTTCTCTGTGACATAACAGAGCTGGGAATGCAGCCCTAATCTTCTGACTCAAGGCCAGTTGTCTTGGATTTTCACCAGTTGATGAAAGCTCCTCACTGTCTAAATGTAAATGTATTAACCATGCAAGGATTAGTCTCATATTAAACCACAGTTAAGACTAACATCAGAGGGTAAATTAGTTTAGGGGCTTTATCCACTAAACCTCCACAATATGCAGAGAAAATGGAAACACAAACAGAGAAGCATAAGATATTTGCCTTGGACTCCTTCGGCAGGGCAATTTGGCTGGATAGTTGTAGGAAGGGAAGAAAGGAAACACATCTCCCTTATTCATAATTCTGCTTTGAGCCTGCCCTAAATGTTGACCAAGTAGGTCCCAATTGTATACCTTTCTTCTACCCAACTGTGGTTGTGATGCATAAGCTCTCATGGTCTGGGTCTAACATACACCAGCCCATTTCTACCAATTCCCCTGTGTTCCTATACCCTTCTATTCCAGAAGCTGAACTCAATTTGAAGATGAATACTTTGTACCCTATAGTTCAGATTGTCTCGATACATAGTCTTATCTTCCATCTTTTTTTTATAAATATTTTTATTGTCAAACTTAAACAAACATACAAACATTCTTGACATACAAACATTCTATATATGGTATACCATCAAGGGCTCACAATATCATCATATAGTTGTGTACTCATCACCATGACCATTTTTTTGAACATCTGTATCTCTCCAGAAAAAGAAAGAAAAAAGAAAAAACTCATACATACTATACCCCTTCCCCCTCCCTCTCACTGACCACTAGTATTTCAATCTACTCAATTTATTTTAACCTTTGTTCCCTCTATTATTTATTCATTTTTAACCGTATTTTTTACTTATCTGTCCATACCTTAGATAAAAGGCGCATCAGACACAAGGTTTTCACAATTACACAGTCACATTGTAAAAGCTATATCATTATACAATCATCTTCAAGAAACAAGGCTACTGGAACATAGCTTATATTTCATCTTTTACATCTCTTCTATCTCTGGTTGTGTGACCCTGAACATATTATTTACATTTTCTGAACTCAGTTTCCTCACCTGTAAATTGGAGATAATAGTACCTACTTCATGGAGTTGTTTTTACATGGCGGTGCTTAGCAATATGTGCCTGACACACAGAAGATGTTCAATAAGTGAAAGCTATTTTGGCAAGATAGTTTATCTAAATATTAAATTGTGTTGTCTCTATATTTTCTCTCAACCTGGGTCATGACCCCTAATAAAAGAAATAGACTACAATTCCTTGACTCAGGAATTTTGGGAGGGCTTGCACTAGGAAAAGAAAAAGAAAAGGTATGTGGGAACCAGAACATGTCCCCTACTCCCATCCCTCATTCCAACCCTCTAGAGCAATGGCTCTCAACTGGGAGTGATTTAGGCCCCCATGGAGCATTTTCAATGTCTGGAGAGTCATTTTTTATTGTCACTAATGGAAAAGAGGTTGCTGTTGGCTTCTAGTCATAGATACCAGAGATGCTGCTAAACATTCCACAATGTCCCCCCTCCCCCCCAACAAAGAATTATCCAGCCCAAAATGTCAATAGTGCTGAGTTTGTGAAACCCTGCTCTAGAGTCCTGCATCTAACTTTCTTGGCAGGCAGGGGAGGAGAAGAGCTTGAACAGGATATGAGATTGAAGTTGTAAATTAAAAAGACTGAATCTTATAAACTGATTACAGTTGGAAAATTGTGGAATTAGTCTGAGATTTTATTAAGGGAAAGAGGAATTAACATAGCCGATTTCGGACAGCTTTTGAAAAGAAACAAACCACTTTATGTTTATAATCCAATGAGTAAACTGCATTAACTTTAGTTGATGAGTAAGAACTCTGTAATACTCCTTGTTCCTACTTTTCTATGAAACATGGAAAAAGAAACTGGTACCCATATTGAGCCAGAATGTGAGGGTGATAGTAATAAACAGGCCAAGGATATGGTCCTTCCCTTTCAGTTGCTATGTTTCCCATATATAGGATAAGGTAATAGGCTTTTATTTTGCCAAAATAGATCATTTTGGCTGATTCAGTCACTGGAACCACCTACTGTTTGGCCCAATTACTCCACATTAACTCACACTTGAATCTTCTCAGTTGTTGAACACACACATTGGATGTGCCAGCCCAATTAACAGAGCAGGGTGACAATGGACCCTTAAACTGGAATGTTCACATTCAGTTTCTTTCTACCTGCCTACAAGTCAATGTCCCCTAAATATTTTTAAAATTAAAAAATACTAATAGCTACTTTCTTTGAAACGTGTTTATTCTGACATATAAACATCTTCCAGAATTCTCTCCATGACTAACTCTATCTAAGTTTTAAACTTTTTGATAAGCTCTTATCTGTTTTTTAAAGGTTTTTTTATACTTTTGAAATTTATACTTTTGAACCGTTTTGAAACGGTTTTTTATACCTTTCCACACCACCATCATTTAACCAAGAGAAGAGCTGAATCTTTTATAAAAATGTACCTCCATGCCTTGTTTTTCTTGCATTGTCTTTAACAGTGCTGTTGGTTGAAATCTTCAGCGCAAGGATAGATTTTGCACTTAGGCTACATTTTCATGAATGCTGATAAACTGCTAGACAAACATTGATCTGTGCAGAGTTAAAGGGCCTGAATCTAAACCTGGTACCACCAATAACATGGTTTGGTCAAATTATCAAACGTATCTGAGCTTCAGTCTCATTCCTGTGAAATAGGGGCCATCATTCCTACTTTGTTCATATGAAGGATGCTTCATGAGCTTCACCTTGAAGAACGGGACAGCTTCTAAATGTGACAGCAGACCAATGGCATTCTAGTGGGAAAGTACAGTTTTGTGAAGAAAAGATCTGATAAAGGGACTCTAGAGCTTCATTTTTAACTGAAATGTAGAGCATCAATGAAAGTGAAATGACAACTAAGACTATAAATTTTTAAGGTAGTTGAATGACACGCTAAGCAGTTTCTTCTGGACAAGCCAAACTCTCTTCCTAGAAATCTCAGAATACCTACAATTCCAACAACCCTTCTGTGTGGTTCTTTACATATGAGCCCTTGCCTGGTCCTAGATGAACCACCACCTCACTCGCCAAGGAGGTGCCTGACTACTCATCCTTTATGGGATGACTAGTAGTCAATGGGTAGAGTGGCCTGAAAACTGCCTCTTAGAGCACTTTATGCTAAGTAGTTATTGGCTGGGCCATCAGTTCTCTCTCAAGAAGGCTATGGGACTCCTTAGCAGAAACAGTAAAAACAGAGAGCAGCTGATGATGGACACCTGTTGATCTAACAACAGCAGTGGACACCAGTTGATCTGTGCAGCAATAATCTGGTGGCTCAAGTTGAACTACAACCTGAATGATCTACTCCCTGCCTATCAATGAGGGCTGCTTCTGTGTTTATACTACTCTCGTATTTTAATCCTTTCTACTTTTGTCTCATATATCCTAAAATAAACACTGCAGCTGAGATAACCTGTGCTTTGGGCCTGACAAACAAGGAGTTTAACTTTCATTCTTTAATTCGTGGTAAGGTATAGTAGAGATATGCGTAAAATTGTTGCAAATATTGAATTACTATAAGTCAGCAGATGTCACCTATCGATTATCTGGAGGTCAATTTACCATAAAAATTGATCATAGATAATGCAGCCAAGAGAATTTGGGAGGCAGGGAAATTTGAGAAAGGACACAGACCAAAGGAGGCTGTGATTTACTCTGGGAGTTCAGTCTTCCGAGGCACAATGGGAGCCCCTCACAGCTCAGCTATTGCGGGGGCAGGTGAAAGGGGTGTAGGTTCTTTGTAGAGAAAGCTCTAACCTGGGAAAGGAATGACTGCTGATGTCACTCTGTGTCTCAGAATCCCTAATATGAGAACGTCATCACTTGGATTCTTATTTGAACAACCAACTTGTAAAAAATAATTAATGAGACAATGCATATTTGATTATAAGAAATACTGCTGATATCACAATGATATTAATGGCCATGGTTTTGAAAAGAGACCTTATCTTTCAGAAATACCTATTGAAGTATTTT
The DNA here is from genome assembly GCA_004026745.1 of Myrmecophaga tridactyla. Lineage (NCBI taxonomy): Eukaryota > Metazoa > Chordata > Mammalia > Pilosa > Myrmecophagidae > Myrmecophaga > Myrmecophaga tridactyla. The sequence goes on along the minus strand of PVIY010053628.1, from coordinate 1,699 downwards.
CAAATGAAATTATATGATATCTGGGATTTGCTTCAAAATAATTTATATGGGAGTAGGGAAAACAGATGAAATAAGATTGGCCACATGTTGGGTAACTGCTGAAGCTGGATGATGAGTTTATGGGAATTCATGATACTATTCTCTATACTTTTGTATATATTTGAATTTTTATAATAATATTCAAAAAGAGATAGAAAAAGGCTAATTGATTCTGATTCCATCCACCCACTAGCAGTTTTAATAATGTGTCATTTTTTAAAGTTTTGTTTTAACCATGATTTGGGTTTAGATACAACTTCCTTCCCCCTACTATTATTATCAAGGGTTGACTACTATTTTTCTGTTGCAAATCAACATTGCAAGTTTCCCTTCTCATAGAAAAAAAAAAAAAAGGCCAAAAATATTAGCAAACTTTTTAAAACTATGAACTATACTTGACACAAAAGCCATGACTTTATAATTGGAAATCATAGTAGTTCCTTAAGATATGCATGTTTGGGTGGCTGCCGTGGCTCAGCAGGCAGAGCTCCGACCTGCCGTGCTGGAGGTCTGGAGTTTGATCCCTGGTGCCTCCTGCCCATATGCAAATTAAAAAAAAAAAAAAAGATATGCATGTTTTTCATTTTTTTAAATTTTCTGAATTAAATGAAGACTATATCTTCAGTTGATGTGTATGTTTAACGTAGTTTAATATCATTCCTTTTGATATGAAAAGTTGCTTTGGGGTACATCTTACAATTAATGAAGTTGTAGAATAAAGAAAATATGGTAGCAATAATAATTTATTAATCAGACACTAAATTAAAAACACAATTATATTAAAATGAGAAGACTGATGAGGACCTCTGAAATCTTGGAAGGATGGAGCCTTTTCTTACAAAGACTCTTTAGTAAACTCCAAACTTATGCATACAAAGGTGACCTATTTGAATTAAAATTTTGTAATTCCAAGTAGTATAATAAAACAGTAGAAAGGAAACAGAACTGAAATCATCACACATGCATTCTAGACCCAACCACTAATTGGCTGATTGATTTGGTATATGTGTTAGTTTGCTAGCTGCCAAAATGCAATGTACCAGAACTAGAACAGCTTTTAAAAAGGAGAATTTAATAAGTTACAAGTTTACAGTTCTAAGGAAGTGAAAGTGCCCAAATTAAGGTACCAGCAAGAGTTTACCTTCACTCAAGAAAGGTCAATGGATCAGGAACACCTCTGTTAGCTGGGTAGTCACATGGCTGGCATCTGCTGGTCCCTTGCTCCTGAGGTCAATTGCTTTCAGCCTCTGCTCCTGTGGGGATTCCTCACTTTGCTTCTCCAGGGCTGGCTTTCATCTCTTGGCTTCCCCTGGTTCTCTCCAGGTTCTGGCTCGCTTAATATCTTATGGCAACGACTGCTGGGTTTCAAGCCTCACCAAACATCTGTGTCTCTGTTCACCATGTGTCCGCATCTGTGTCTTCTCTGCTGTGAAGTTTCTGTAGGTTCTGAGGCTTCCGTCGTTTTTTGGGTTTCTGTCTTTCCTCCAAAATGTTTCCTCTTTAAAGGATACAAGTAAACTCATCAAGACCCACCTTGATCACATGGAGTCACATCTCCATATAATCAAAAGTCACACCCACGATGGGGTGTGTCACATCTCCATGGAGGTAATCTAATCAAGTTTCAAACCTACAGAGCTAAATCGGAATTAAAAGAAAC
>PVIY010053627.1:0-14587 GCA_004026745.1 Myrmecophaga tridactyla | reverse complement strand
GTCCGCGCCTGCAACTTGGCGAGCTGCCCTGGGTCAGGAGAGCCAGGCCGAGGGGACATCGGCCACCGTGTGATGCTTTGCTACTAGCTTGCTTATAAGAACACCCTTGCTAGCATGCTTCACTGTTAGATGAACCCCTTCACCTCTCAGATCTCCAATTCTAAGCAGAAACGATGTGCTCTCTGCGCTCTCTGAAGTGTCTCTATTCACTAGATAAATAGTCCTCAAATGGCCGCGTGGGTGCACGGTTCACTGGGCGCTGAGGCTGCGTCGGTGACCAAGAGGGACTGTCTCCTGCCTCCAAGACAAGTAGGAGGCGGCCAAGCAGAGTGAAGATGGGCGGGCAGCGGGCGTGGATTCGAATGTGTGTCCGGCTGTGTCCCCGGCTGGGCCCCTCTGGCCCTGCTTCTATCCTCTCCAAGCTTCGGTGGGCCCGCCTGTCACACGAGGGGTCTGACGAGCGCTGGTGGGCTCCTGCGGGCCACAGCCTTTGGGCCTCTGCTGCTTCCCTGGCCCTGCTGGATGGGCCTTTTCTCCCCAGGGGTCCTGCGGGCTCAGGGCCACGACGTGGGAGCTGAGCCCCGTCCTGCTGAAGGTCCGTGAGAACAGCCCTGCCTGGGGCCGTGTGTGTGGACGGGTCCGCTCCATCGCGGTGGGGGGGGGTCACGGGATGGGGAGACCCGGGCTGGCTGCTGGGGGGCTTCTTTACATTCTACGGATAAGCACCCGGAGAACGTCGGGGGCACAGACCTGGCACAGAGCCCCCCTCCCAGATGAGCACGCGCTGCGCCCTTCCGTGTCACGGTGAGAGAGTGAGATCCGCTGTGCAGCGCGTGACTCGGGGAGCCTTGGGTCCGCCTGGCCCTGGACAGTGGGAAGCAAACGCCCCAAATTTGCCTTCAGAGAGAAACAAAGAGCGCCTGCGACTGCCACCTGGTGGGCAGGGACGGGCCGTGCACAGGAAGGTCTCGGCGTGGATAAGGCCAGGTCTGGAGGCACACGTGTCTCCCTTTCGCCTCGGCCCCCAGGGGCTCCTGCATTGTTAATGGGCTCGTCTCCCAAGCCGAGACAGGAAGGCAGTCTGGGAAGGAGGCCTGGGCGTCTGCAGTCTTCTCCAGCTAAGTGCCCCCCTCCAACTTGCCAGCTGGATGAGGAGATCTTCTCCCCAGCACTTACGGAGAGAGCAGAGAGAGGAGATGTGCCAGATCCCCCTGGGACGGGCAAGGTGGGCTGCGGCCCCTGTCCTGGCTGCCGGCGGGTCCCCGACCGGATCGCACTCCTACCCCTCGCTTCTGTCTTTTTTCTCCCACTTGCTCTTTCCCAGAAAGATCATCTTTATGTCTGTCTTTTCTCTCTCTCTCTACTTTTCTCTCCGTCTCTTTGTTTCTATGCCCCACCACCACCACCGCCTGCCCCGCTCCCTCTCTCTAGCTTGGCCTCTGCCCCTGTTTCTGTCTGCCTCTCTCTCTCTTTGCAGCCCCTAATTCTCCTCTCCTCTCCAAGGCCTGGACCCTGCAAACAACGTACCCAGGGTCACAGTTTGGTCAGAGACAGGTTCTCTGGGGCCCCGGTCTCCCGTCTCCCAGCACAAGGCAGGTCCAGGCACTCCTAACTTGGGATGAAGTCACATGGTTCAAAATCCACCTAAATTTACATGCAAAATGTTCCAGGAGGGCCTTGTGTGTGTGTGTTCGTGTGTAAGCTGCAGTTTCTGGAAGGTTTTCAAAGAAGTGCATGACCTAAAAATAAGAAGAACCACTTCTTGCTTCCAACCTGGACCCGGCTCCGTGGTGGTTCCTGTGAAGAGGGGCACCGAGCTGCATCCCTGCTGGCTGCTGGGGTCCTCCTAGAACCACAGGAGCACCTCCTGAGTCTGCTGGGGAGGACGGAGGATTGTCTTCCACAGGGCTAAGGAACACCATTGGCCGCTCAGGAACTCTGGTTTGAAGGTCTGCAGAGGCAGCAGTTCCAGGAGGGCAGGGTTAGCTGAGCCTTCTACTTCTGCTCTGAGGCTGCGAACTCACACGCCCAGGGCCCTCAGGCTGGCAGCAGTCTGTCTGATGCCCAGGTCACCTCGTGATCAACTTATCTAAGGACACATTTCCCAAAGGCTCCTGCTGATCGTTTTACAGCATTTAAACACACACTAGGACAATGCCAGCCCACTCCCAGATGAAAATCTGGTAGCATCTCTTTTTCCTTTTTGCTTACCTTTGAGTATTTCAAGGATTTTTTAAGCCAATTTATCTAAAGACTCTCATTTTTTAATATTATACAACAAAGGCAAGCTCAATGGAAAAGTAAACTGCAAAAAGAGATGAACCTTCTGAAAAGAGATTAGGAAGCTGAATTGTACAGGAGGTATGTAAATTTAGTAAATATTTATTAGAAATGAGAACTGAAAGCAGACGTACCCATAAGCAGATGGATTAGAAAAGACTGGAAAGGCTCATGAGTGACAAAATTGCAGTTTCTGCCCTGATATTAATGTTTCCATCCTAAGCAAAGGGTTGTCAGGTTCAGGAGTAACTGGCAGATGTGGCCTTAGGCGAGCAGAGTGAGGTTAGGTCATCTCCAGGCGAGCAAACCTGGGGAAGGCTAGAGGAGGCCCCAGGAAGTATGGGGAGAAGCCCTGTGGCCAGACCAGTGGTCACCTGTGTTTAGCACCAGGAAGCAATTTCCTGCTGCAAAAGGGCAAGTCTGCAGAAGTGGCACTGCTAAGGAGGCCGGCGTGCCACCACCCTCCCCATTCCCTCAGGTGGCACGCATGCACCTGCACTAGAGTCACCCCTTGGCCTTGGGCTTGGCAAGTCCAGCTTCCAGGAGGGAGCGGGGAAGGGAGCTGTACCGAGCCCCTCCCTCTGGGAAGGCACTTCCCCGGCCCATGTGTTACCAATTCATTCTCTCATTTCATCTCCTGATGCTTGGCTCAATGTAAACTCTGCCTCGTATGCCTTTGTATGGCAGTGCCCGACAGTCTGCCTGGCACTGAGTAGGTGCCCAATAAACAGCTCTGGAATGAAGGAGCAGACAGGAGGCAGGCTGGGAGGTGTGGGTAAGAGCATGCCTGGGCTCTGGAGGTAGGAGAGCCAGGGCCCCAAGCCCTGCTGTGCCACTTCCTGGCTGTGTGACCTGGGGTGGGTGACTTGACCTCTCTGAATGTCAGGTTGCTCATGTGGAAACGAGAATAATAATACCACTATCCAGCTGTCTTGGTTTTCCAGGGCTCCTAGAACAAATGCCACGTGCTGGTCGGCTTAAAGAACAGGGACTTACTGGCTCACAGTTTGGAGGCAGAAAGACCAACATGGCAGGCCGTGCCCTCTCCCACGTCTGGAGTGTGCTGGTGGTGGCTTGCTGGCTGTCCATCTCTGCTCCTGAGATTGGTCACTTTCCGCTCCCCCTGTGACTTGTCCTACTACTGTGTCCACTTCCCTCTGCTTATGAGGCCTCCAGCCATACTGGGTAAGGCCCACCCGATTCAGTTTGGCCTTCCCGTCCTCAGAGATGCCATTCACAGGTGAGTCCACAGCCGCAGGACTGGAGGGGCAGGGGCTGCGCTTGGACATGGCTTTGCAGGGGACACGACCCAGTCGGCCACACCAGCCATCATGCTGTGCTCATGGCTCAGTGAGAAAGCGTAGGCCTTGCTCAGCTCTGTTCCTGGCTCACTTCAGCATGGATAAAGTGGCCCACGGAGCCATTGTGTTACCCCAAAGAGACCCTGCAGGCCCATTGCGAGTCTAAAGGCCTGAAGTTCCGGCGGGTTCCAGGATAATCTGTTGGTGAGAGGCTGTGTCCGGACTCCGAGGCCGGTGTCCAAGGACCGGCCGGGCCACCGATCACCAGGCCCCTCGGAGCCACGGCTTCCCCAGCAATAAATTGGGGGTGGTGACAATAACCTCTCCCGCCTCCGCCTTGCGGAGGGCTAAATGGGATGGCCCACGAGGGTCCACAGGCGTGTGGCCAGTGGCTGCTGTGGCTGTTTTTGCAGAGGACACTGGCACCAGCCCTTGTTTCAGGAAGGCTGTGCTTCCTCCCGGTTCTGAGCCACCGTCCGAGGAGCCCTCATGTCGTGCCAGCCTCGTGCTGAGCCCTTTCCCACGTTATGTCCTTTAAGCTGTGTGAGGTCATCCTGCACGAGAGCCAGGAGAGCACGGGGTGGACAGGGCTCGGGCACCTGTCTCGACCATCCATCATACCTGTCTCCGGCACGTCGATAGCCCAAGCAGCTCATCTGCCTTGGGTGGACAGAAACCGTTTCCAGGGCTGCTCTTTGCCTGTCCCAGGATGTGCCAAGAGCTTGGCTGGGAGATAGGCGTTTCTTAGAGAAGATGAAATGGAACCGGACAACAATCCATCAGCCAAATGGAAGTGCCAGGACCTGTGCCAGGGACTCTGTCACTGTCAGGAGAAAGAACACACCTCGGTGGCCGCTCAGCCGGGAGGGGGAGAGCCGGAGGCGAGACGGAGCGAGGCGCGGTGCCCAGGCTTCGGGGGTGGAGCAGGCGCTTCTGGCACATGACTCCCTGGGTGGGGCTTTCTGCCCCCCCTCCCCCCAGACCTCGGCCCAGGGTATCCCCAGCCCCCAGGGAGTGCAGGAGTGCCTGGCTTGGGGACAGAATCCCCCCTCCTGATGCTCCGGGCAGGGACACAGCTGACCCCGGCAAGGGGCCCACTGACGCGGGAAGCAGAATCCCGGAATCCCGCCGCTCTCTTCATCTCACACGGGAGCTGCGATGCTGGGAAAGCACTGGCTGAAGGGCACAGGGTTTGCTCTGAAATTTATAAGCTGGATACCTCTGGGCTACTCCTTCCCTTTCTCTGGCCTTCAGTTTCCCCAATTGTGGAAAAAGAGGATGAGACATCAAAGAAACCGTCTAAAAAAGCATCCAGCTCCAACACCAGACCAGCCTCGACAGGGCCAGAAGCCCCGTCCTGGACCTGGTGGGAGCCCGTGCAACCTCACAGGACCGCGGCGCGCCGGGGACTGCAGCATGGCGGAGCCGAGCACGGCGTGAGGGGTGACGACGAAGGCCAAAGAGCAGAGCTGGGGTTGGGAGGGAATCCCACGCCTGTGCCCGCTGAGCTGTCTGAGTGAGGGCTCGTCCCTGGGTCAGGACAGTGACAGTAAAGCAGACGGCAAGTTTGATGTCCAGTTCCGGAGGAGAGGGAGTGTTTCTAGCTCCGCCCCGAGGTTTCCTCCTGAAGCGGCGCAGAGCCCAAGCGCTTTCGGGAACAGGGTGGGCATGAGGCAGCTGCAGCCTCTAAACAGGGAAGGAGCCTAAGGGAGGCCTGGGAATAAACTGCCCGAGAAACCCTGTTCCGGCGGTAGGAGAAAACAAGTCCCAGAACAGAGGCGCTGACAGGCCTTTGAGCGTCTTGGGAAGCTCTGAGTGCGGCTCGGGGACTGGCCCCTGCGGCTCGCGTAGCACACTGCCTGTGAGCTGGGCCTCACTCTCCTTCCGACGTGCGTTATGACCTCGGCAGCACAAGTGTGGCTGGGGCTTGTTGACAGCTTGCGGCTATGCACATCCCTAATTTCTCCGTTCTCCACAATAACGAGTTCCCCCAGCCTCACCTGGGAAGTGGGCCCTGTCATCCCATCTTCCAGATGAGGAAACTGAGGCTCGGGGAGGGAGGTGCTGAGTGATGGTCTGAAGTCGAGGAGGCAGCCTGACGGCGAGCCCGGCGCCTCTGCCTCCTCCCAGCCCCTGCACTGCCGGCACGGGTGCGGGTCTCAGGTGCAGCCGAACAGGTGGCCGGCAGGGTGTGTGGTCCAGTGCCTGTGTGGGCACGGGGATTAAATTGGCTTCCGTGGCTGCTGCTTTCCAGGTGAGCTGATGACTCCAGGGGGTGGGATCCCATCTGTGTGGATGATGAAGCAAAGCCATTTCCGCCTTCTGCCAACAGCTCTGGGCCCAAAACATGCCCACGGGGTCTAGGGGATGAGACGTAGCAGGATATCAAGGTCTCCTGGCCTTATGGCGAGTCATTCATTCGCTTGGTAGCCAAGTGCTGACACCTGTGCTGCCTGGGCCTTGGGTGTGCAGAGAGCTGAGTCACAGCCCTTGCACAGGTTAGGGTTCTAGTGGAGTGCAGCCTCTGCCATGTGGTCACTTCCACGGGACTCTATGATGTGGGGGGCCCAGGGGAAGGAGGGCGTCCTTTTGCCTGGGGGAATCAGGAAAGGCTTCTCACCAGGAGAAGAGCTGGGGTTTACCCTGATCTGGAAAAATGAAGAGCTAGTTGGGGAGGAAGGGAAGGGCATTCCTGGCAGAAGGAATAGAGTCTGTGAGGGCCCTGAGATAAGAAGCACATTGGCTAATTTGGCATCAGGAAATGCAGTGAGGGGATCTGGGGGCTCGGTGCTGGATTTCACACTCCAGCCCCTGCATTTTCAGATTTGGATGAATGCGCCACCTTTCCCCCTGTCTTGCGCCTCTATTTTGGCTACAGATCAACAGTACCTTTCCGCTTCCCATGGGAACGAGGGGGTGGGGAGCAGGAGGTAGGTGAGCGGGGTGGGTAGAGAAGCCTGCCGCAGACCCAGTTGCCCCAGCCTCTCAGAGGGCGGCCACACTTAGGGTCCCCTCAGCGTCAGTGGGGCAGGTAGAGGTGGCCTTGGTGCGGGTGACATTTGGGGTGGGGGAAGCCAGCAGGGGTTCCACAGGGCACTCAGGATCCCCAAGCTCAAATAATCTACCTGGAGGGGAACCCACCTGGAGGGGAGCAGGTGGGTTTCATGGTGGTCTCCTTCCAGGGCTGCCCGGTACGGTTGTTCAGGTCTCACACTGCCCATAAGGTGTCTCATCTAAGGGTGCCGCTTGCACAGAAGGCATGTCTATTTGTCCACTTTTCCCGGATTTTTATTACAGCCTGATTGATGCCAAGGATAGAGCGTTAGTATGTTTATTTTGAAAAAGCGGCAGGGGAATGTTTACAAGGTCAGTATATTACAGCGATTGTGCGATGGATGGAAGGACGCCAAGATGCCGCATCGGCGAACCTCACCCTGACCCCTTCCTGCCACGGCCTGGCTACTCTGGCATGCCCTGGGGTCACGAGCCTGCCCTCCTCTCTCTGCAGTTCTTCCTGTTTATCCTGGTCATCTTCCTGGCAGAGCTCTCGGCCGCCATCCTGGCCTTCCTTTTCAGAGAGAACGTACGTACAGGGCCCCACGCCTCCCGCCCCATGCCGCCAGCGAGCGGTCAGCGGCCATTCCAGGAGGGCCTGGCAGAGTGGGCGGAGGCAGCCTCTCCTCCAGCCCTGCCACCCCAAACCCTGACCCATGCCCAGCTCAGGGGGCCCACGAGCTCTCCCTGAGAGGTTTTCAGAAGGACAGACTCGAGATACGTTGGGGGCTCTTCCAAAGCCCCCAGGGCAGCCCCATACCTGATTCTGCAATCCTCTGCCCACACCTTGCCCTACGATGGTCCAGCTGTCATCCTTGGGTGGTTTAGGGGTGCTCAGAGGGGCTCCTCCTGAGCCTCAGAATGTAGGAAGATGGGGTGCTCTCAGGCAGGCCTGCCCGGCAGCATCTTTGGCCGCTCTCAGACCACCTCACTCCGGGGGTTCAGGTGCCTCCAGGGCACCAGCTCCCTCCCCTAAAGACACGGAGCAGGGCAGGGGGCGGCTGAGGGCCAGAGGCACCAGGCTGGCCCTGCCCGGCTCAGAGGAGTAGCCTGGGGGGTGGGGAGCAGCCGCCCGCCCTGGATCAATCCCCCCTCGGAGAAGCTCCGGGCGTGCCCTGGCCGCAGGTGTGCGGGGCACTTGGCACTGCCTCCTTTTGGAAAGGCCAGCGGTGAGCACGGATGTGGCCTCGGGACTAAGCAGCCTGGGGGGGTCCCAGTGGGGCAGCAGATGCCAGGCCCTCCCTCTGACTCCACCCCCCACCCAGGCAGGTCTGGGTTGGGGGTGGGGGGCAAGGGCCGCACCGAGCCGCAGGTCCCAGCGTACCCCTCCCTCCGCCCCCAGCTCACCCGCGAGTTCTTCACCAAGGAGCTCGCCAAGCGCTACCAGGGCAGCAACGACACGGACGTCTTCTCCGCCACCTGGAACTCGGTCATGATCACGGTGAGTGAGCCCAGTGCTGTCAGGGCAGTCACAGCCACGACGCCCAGGGTAGCAGATGTCCGGCCGCAGAGCCGTCTGCCCCCGCACCCACCAGGGGGTCTCTCAGGGGGCCCGGCGTGGCCTCAGAATCGGCAGGGCTGTGGCATTCCGGGCTGACCTTGGCGGGCTGACCTTGGCCGGCAGTCCAAGTCAACACTCAGGGTGTAACCTGAGACTTGGCTTCTCAGTGAAAAGTAGCTGTCACGGAGGAAACTGTACTCACAGCAAGTGTCCGCTGGATGAGTACGAGTAAGGTGGGCATTATCACCCCCTTTTACAGATAAGGGCACTGACGGCTCAGAGAGGCTGGGTGACCTTCCCAAGGTCACACAGGAGAGGCGGGACAGCACATGCACCGGGCCTCCACACTCCTCATTTAGTGCTCCACCTGCTCTGCACCTTGGCCCCCGCCCCCCCGCCCCACCCCCAAACCCACACCTGTCCTTGCTCCCCTCCTAGTTTGGTTGCTGTGGCGTGAACGGGCCTGAAGACTTTAAGTTCGCGTCGGTTTTTCGGCTCCTGACTTTGGACAGTGACGAGGTCCCCGAGGCCTGCTGCCGGCGAGAGCCCCAGAGTCGGGAAGGGGTCCTGCTGAGCAGGGAGGAGTGTCTCCTGGGGAGGGACCTGTTCCTGAACAAGCAGGTACAGCCGGGCCCCCCCCACCTGGGGTGTCTGGCCCATGGGGACTGGGGCGGCAGTGTTGGGGGTCGGGGAGTGCTTGGAGCCAGAGGATCTGGAGGTGTCCCTGCAGCCCCCCAGAAAGGCGCCCCAGCCCTCCCACGGGAATCTCGGCTCTGGTCTTTGAACTGCGGCTGATGGTCGGCACATGAGATCCAACCAAAGGGGGCAAAGCATGAGGACGGCAGGTAGTCTGGGGAAGGCGCAGGTCAGAGGAGTGGGCATTTGGGGCCGGGATCTAGGGGCAGGTAGGAGTTTTCCTTTCTTCCAGGCAGAACAGTCCCTGAGCGTCCACCAGAATCGGACGTGGGGAGGAGGTGGGTCTAGCTTGGAGAATGTTCACAGTTGCTGCGTGGGTGCAGCCCCGGTCCCCAGCAGGGTCCCCCTGCCCTGACTCTCCAAGGCCAGAGCAGCTCCCAGGCTTCTCCGCTTCTCTTACAATCCAGGGACTTCGTCTCAGCTTCGGAAGAAACCTTTCCCTTCCTCTGCCAACTCTGGGAAAAACAGGGGCCCCGACTTTGCCCCTCTCTCTAAAACTGACAATGCCCTTATTTTTTAGCCCTCTCCCCTCACTGACCAGTCCTGCCCCGAAATGTGAGTGTGCATGTACGTGTGTGTGTGTGTGTGTGTGCGCCAGGCTAGGCAGGAGAGGAGGGAGAGAGATCGAGGGCAGACTCCACCGTCCTCCGAGTCTGTCGCTGGATTAAGCCTTTAATGAGAATGTCATGGGAGAGTCAGAAGCAGGGGCCACAGCGGGGGTCAGGAGACAAGGCACCTCTTCCTGTGCGGCGCACAGCCTAGTGCGAGAAAGCAGATGACAAACAAGCGAGACAAACCAGAAGTCATCATTACACAGGACAATAATTGCTAGGAAGAAAATGAAACCAGACACTGGGCTAGAACTGGCCCAGGGTGGGGGGCCCGAGGCAGGCCTCTGCATGTCCCAGAGGAGGTGGCAGGGAGCTGAGGCCCTGGCGTCCGTCGAGGCCCTTTCCAGCCTCGTCTTTGCTCCGTGAGCTCAGTGCCCCTGCCCCTGCCCCTGTCCACGGCGTGTCAGGGGACTTGGCTAGGCCGAGAGCTGCAGTCCTCTGCCTCTCCAGCCTGGCCCTCCTGGATGGGAGGACAGGAAATGAGGGTCCTGGTGTCCAGCCCCTGTGGGCTCAGGGTGGGGATGGCCACCCCAGAGGTTTGGTCCACAGCCTTGGGGAGACCTGCATGGGGAGAGGCCGTGGGATGTGATGGAAAATTTTCAGGCTTCGGTGTGTGTCAGGCAGCCTGGCTGGATTCTGGGTGCATTACCTGCTGTGCCACCTTGGGCCAGATACCTCCCTGGACCTCAGAGTCCCCATACTGTGGCAGAGACTGCTGACTGCCCCGTGCCCCATTTACCCCTTCCTCCCTGGAAAGAGTGCTTCTCAGACTCCATCCCCTCAGGTGAAGGCTGCTGTCCTGGCTCCCTTGCAGCTAGGTCATGTGGGAACAAGTTTTAGCCAAAGGGAAGTGAGCGGCCTTTCCTGCTGGCTGGAATGCGCTGTGGTGTCAGGCCACCTTGGACCTTGCAATTGAGGGAGGGACCCCAGGATGGCAGAGCATTAGGAGAGAAGGAGCCTGGGCTACTGACAATTCCTTGGAGCAGAATAGCTGCCATAGTTCAGGATTTTATATGGTAGCAAAGAAAAAAAAAGTCTAACTTGTCCAAAGGGCCGCTATTTGGGATGCCAGTTGTTCGCAGCCAAATATACGTCCTTCTAATGCTGCTTCTAAATTGTTCAGAAAGGCTTTTCGTGGGGTCCTGTCCCTTTGTGCTTTGTCCTGGTGTGCTTCCCGCTTGTGGATTCATCATTAGGACGCCTCTTTCCAATCTCCTGGGCACAGCTTTGAAATCAAAGCTCTTCAGAGCGGTCCCTGCAGAGCCGCGTTAATTCTTTATGATGTCTCCTCTCCTTTTCCTCTGGAGAATCATCTGAGATTGACTTCTGGGATTTCTTTTCTGAGACGCTCAGATTCCTCTTGAGGATTCTTCCCTTTTAAAAGCTTCTGCTGTGGGGCTTCTCTATTTGTTTTTCTCCTGAAACGCACTTTCTGAAAGGCCAGGATGTATTTATGGCTTTGTCTCACATCCGTATCACAAGTCCCGAGTCAGAGCAACCCATTCAACTGCGAGTAACTGAAACCCCAAATAAAGGAACTTAGGTAACGGCTGGTTTGTATTTTATATGTGGAAAGATTTCTGGAAGACGGTGGCTACTCTCTCTGTATTGATGGCTTAGTCTCTCATCCTTGTGGCCTTTCCTTGTCCTTGATGGCTGCATGGTGGGAAAATGGCTGCCAAGGCTCCAGCCATCCCCCATATGGTCAAGGCAGGGAGAAAGGGAAAGTGTGGTATCAGATACTTTCCCAGAAAGCAGAGCAGACTTCTGTTCGGGTCCTGCAGGACAGGACTGTATCCCTTGGCCATCAAGCGCTAAGGCAGGGGGCACTTGTCAATGGCCCACCAGCCCTGTTCACCACTGAACTACATTGAAGAGAAATGAAGCCCCAGGCTCTCCCATTGCTGTGAGTGGAGCCAGCACGGCAGCCCCTCCCGCCCACTTCCCTAGCCCTCCAGGACAAGGCAGTCACCAGACGAGTCAAGAGCGTGTTCTCCCAGAGATAGCAATCCTGCTGGGCCTCGACTCCAGGCCGGCACAGTGCCCACCCGTAGGGAACTCCCCATATTCCCCCTTTGGCTGGTGGCTGTGAGTCTTCTCTCCCACTGCAACACTCTTTCTCTACTTTGCTCCCATCCCAGTGCTCCCTACCTGCTCCCTCGTGGATTGTGAGTGTGGGTGCCACTCTCCTTGACACAAACTGCCGTGCCCTCCTCCTCCTTACAAGAGAAAAGCACCCTAGCTGAAGAGAGCAACACCTGCAAAGGTCCTGGGGTGGAGGAAGCACCTGTGCTCCAGGAGCCAAGAGGAGAGCACTGTGGGTGGAGCAGGGCTGGCTCGAGGTGCAGGCCTGGGTGGGTGTCTTAGTGTCCTAGGGCAGGTGCTGGCACATTGGACCCCCAAACCCAGTGGCTTAAAGCCACAGAAATGTCTTGTCTCACAGTTCTGAAATGAGGGTTTCTGCGGGGCTGTGCTCCCTTAGGGTCTGCAGGAAGCATCTGTTCTGGCCCCTCCTGGCTTCTGCGGACACCCAGCAACCCCTGGCCTCCGCTCCGGGCCCCAGACCGCAGATCTCTGCCTCTGTCTTCACAGGGCCGTCTTCTCTTCGTTCACCTGTGTCCACCCCCCCACTCCAGCCCGTTTCTTCTGAAGTCCCAGTTGTATTGAATTATTTAACCAGTTTGGCTTCATCTTAACTAATAACATCTCTGAAGACCCCATTTCCAAATAAGGTCATATTCAAGGATTGGGGATGAGGATTTGAACTTTTTTGGGGGGAAGGGGCACAATTCAACCCACAACAGGGGTTATTGTGGTGGCACCCCTGGCCTGTCCAGAGAGGGGGGTTGGTGCAGGCTGCGGGAGGTGGCCCCTCCAAGTGTAAGGATGGGGGTGGGAACCCCTCATGAAGGGGAAGGCAGGGCTCTCTCCAGGGCCCAGACGAGTGAAGCCCCCCTCCCTGCTGCCGCCGCCTCCCGTGGGAAGTGTGGATAAAGCCTCTTCCCCGAGGGGCCCCACGAGGGCCTGCAGAGGTCTGCAGAGTGGGCGCTGGCCGGGGGATCACGTCCTTCGTCCCGTCCGCCCTCCCGCCGTCTCGCCTCCTCCCTCCGAGACCATCTCGGGGCCGCCCCCAGGGCAGCCTTCCTGGGCCAGCTGGTCTGCTGAGTGGTTCCATCCCGGGACCTAAATGGTCTTTTGGTGCCAAAGCCTGGCAGAAAGGAGGTGAGTGGTCAAGGCCCTGGGTGCTGCAAAGCAGGCTCCGGGCTCAGGGCTGTGCCCTCGCTGACGGGGCCCCCAGTGTCCTGCCAGTCCCTTCCCCTACCACTCCCACAGGGCATGCCACAGTCAGTGCCCTGCTCAGGAAGGGAGGTGCTGCCTCTCCTGGCCTTTCTGATACAGATGGGGGGCGGGGGGAGGGCTGGCCTCATTGTGTCCACCCCCAGGGACATGGAGGGAAATCCACATGTACAGCTCCCTGCCCAGACACCTCCCGCTGCTCAGGGTAGGTGTCCAGAGGGGCACAGGGAGGGAGAGGACACTGCCAATGGGACTGAGGGCTTGCTATTTGCTAGATGCCGTTCAAAGTGCTCTACCCGTATTATTTTATTCTCACACCCATCCTATGAGGAAGTGCATCCAAGGAGCCTCATTTTACAGATGGGGCGACTGAGGACAGAGAGGAAGGGAACCACCCAAGGCTGGACACAAGCCAGTAGCAAGGCTGGGCCATGAACCCTGGCAGATAGGTGGGCTCCAGGCCCCATAGGGAACCACTCCCCGAGTTATGGCTGCTCCCATCTGGACAGTCCCTTGACCCACGAGTGCTTTACACACCCAGAGTGCATGTGCCCAGGCTGGGCTGGCCCCAGCCGAGTCGGACGTGCAGGGTGTGATGACAGGAGGCCAGGGGCATCCTTCCTAGGGCTGCCCTCACTGCTCCTCAACCCCAAGAGTAGGTCAACTTTTCTCGTTCTCCACGTCAGGGTTCTGATGCAGTAAGATGAGCTAAACAGGGCAGGGGAGTGGGCTCCAGCAAGGTCAGCAGGCCAGTCCAGGCTGGCCACGGGGCCTGGCTGGGTGGACAGGCTGCCCTGTCTCTGGCTCCCTGGCCAGGCTGTCCTGGGTGGGGCCTGCTGGGTCCTCTTGTGGCACTGTCCTAACCATACAGCCCCCGGCCAGGCTGCCATGGGCACAGCACGACTAGGCCTGGCGCTCATCTCGGTTCCCTTTCGTTGTGAAACCACCTGAGGCATTTGCTCTCAATGCAGATTCCCAGGCTCCACATCAGACCCACTGGTCCAGAGTCTGGGGGCAGGGCCTTGCAATCTGCATCGCCAGCCACCTTCCCAGAGGGCTTTGGTGCACGGTCAGCTGGAGAGCACCATGGATTTGGGTTATTGCGCTGGCGGGGTCTGTTTATTGCCCTCTGCTCCGTGGAGCGCAAACTCGTGCACCCCACATCCCTCATCCCACATCCTGCCCAGTTCTGGCCGGCCTCCACCAGGTGGGCACCCTGATGCCCACCCTGGCCATGACTCCTAGGCCAGACCCTGCTCTCTGCCCATCTGGGCCTGGCCTCCTCATATCCACTTCTGGCCAAAGAGGCTGTACTTCTGGGGCGCTGGCAGCAGGGGCGAGCACCCAGGACACTCAGGTATCAATAGAGAAACAGCAGTGGCCGCCCAGCGAGGGCCGGGCATGATTCCCCACCCTCCCCCCCAGCCTGGGGACCCTGCTGGGCCCAAAGAACATGCAGGCTCTTCAGGAAGACAGAGGACTGGACTCTCCCCTTTTACAAACATGCTCCCTTCAAGGCAACAGCCTGGGGGAAGGGGAGACGCAAGAATGACAGGGCGTGAGACACCCAGGGTCAGATGGGGTGACAGCTATGGACTGAGAGCCCCCAGCCTTGCCATTTTGCTTTGGCTACTTGTTTGTCTGTCTCCTGTTTCAGTCTGAATAACCCCAGGACCGCGGAAGAAAGCAGGGTTAACCTGGGAATTAAGTCCACTTAGAGGGCCATGCTGTGGGCTGGGCTGGCCCTGGAAGGCTGCAGGGTGCCCTGGGGTGTGAGCTGGGTTGGGGCCTGGGCTGTATTTCCCTGGGGCAGGGGCTGCAGCCAGCTCCCGGGCTGGTGATGAGAA
>PVIY010053626.1:0-14581 GCA_004026745.1 Myrmecophaga tridactyla | reverse complement strand
TGTCACTGCTGGGTGGCAGTGATGGGGCTGTGCATGCGGTAGCTAGAGGCCTGGTGGTAGCTAAATGTCCGGCAGTGCACACACAGCCTTCCACAACAAAGAATCATTTGGCCCAAAGGCTGAGAAACCCTGCCCCAGGCTTGATAATCTTGCAAAACTTGGGCCTGTCAGTTGTGAGAAGTTCAGACCCTCCAATCTTGAGAGAATTTGCGGGGAAATAGGGGGAAACTGGTTTCTCTCACTGATGAAAGAACACGATACACACTTAGAAATCTCCCATACACGTTTTTGAGGCAGGTGAGGGTGCAGGAAGAAGACTTAAGAAAGTGGAGCCATGACCAGGAATCCCTTTTTTTAAAATAGTTTCTGTCCTCTTTATTTATTTATTTATTTATTTATTTATTTATTAAAAAAATAAAGAAACAAAATAAAACAACATACATAATCAGTAATTCACAATATCCTCACTTAGTTGCATATTCCTTTTGATCTCTGAATAGCTGTGTCAAACTCCCCTAGTCAAGGATTCGGCATAATGAAATCAATAAAAGTCCACTACATGTTGAAATGATTTTCTTTTTATCTCATGTTGGACCAAAGCCACAAAAAAAAAACAAATACTGTCTGTCTACTGTGATTTATCTGCTGGGATCATCTCATGATAGAACTATTACTGTAAACCAAAAGCAGGGGCTGGCAAATTTTTTCTGTAAAAGGCCAGACAGTAAATATTTTAGGCTTTGCAGGTTATCTGGTCTCTGTAGTACCTACCCAACTCTGCTATCATAGCCCCAAAGCAGCTATAGACATTCATAAACCAATGGGTGTGGCTAGGTTGCAATAATACTTTATTTATAAAAATGGGCCTCAGGCCTGAGCCATAGTTTGCTGACCTCAGTCTAGGCACTCAGATGGATCTGGGGCCAGCTGTAGGTCCCAAGTTAGCTGTGACATCAGCAGCTGCATTTCTGTCAACCCCCCATTGATTTTTTGGAGGTAGATGGAGGGTGACTAATGCTCTGCAACAGACACAGGAAAAATTGGTTTCCCTTCCAAAACCAGTCACTGAACATGACTCATACGACCATGCAATAGTTGTATTCTCACCCTCTGAAATAGGCATTACAGGCTCTCTAACTTATCATCAAGTTTTAGTTACACACCTAAGGTGTGCCCAGCATTGCTGGCCACTGCAGGGAACAGAGAAAAGGAAAGTCACCCCCCATATCCTTCATAATTTTGTTTTATTATTCTTATGATGATACGACATAGACACAATCACTGGAAATTCAAGTGTCCCCAGAGATATTATCCAGTAAATGCACTTGTGACAATTCATCAGGCATTTGGAAGAAATGGAACCTGGGCACTTTCTCCACTTCTGCTGCCAAAATAAATTCCATTTGGTTCCAATACTTAAGTGTAAAAATACCAAAACCATAGTGCTAGAAGTAAACACAAGGTGGAGATATATGTTTTATGGTCTTGGAGTTGGGAGTCTATTTAGAACATGAAGCTCAGAAGCCTCAGGAGAAAAGAATACACAAAAATAAAAATGTCTACATGAGGAAAACTTGCCATAAATAAGATCAAAAGGAAGTGGGTTGTTATTTTTTATCCCAGGCACAGGCAGAAAGGTGACTGCCCAAAGCCAACCACCCCTTGTCAAGTTCAAAGTCAATAAGAAGCAGATTTATTTGGGAAAAAGCATCCATGTTCAAGGTGAAGTAAAAAGGAGATGATGTTTTTACTTGGTATATGGCAAAGATGACTGCAAGGATGAAGGTTTGAGGAACTGCCTAACGCTGATCAGCCTGCAAGCAGGATAGCTGTGCGGAGGGAGAGAAACAGGCTGGCTCCCGGGGTGATCAAAAACATGAGCAGGGAGAGCAAATCTTGCAGCATGAGCCGAGGCTATACCCCATGCCCAGCCGTGCCATGGGACCTTCCGGAGATCACAATTTCTCTACAAATGCTCTCTCCAATTAGAAAATTTCCCCCTTTAATCCCCTCAACCTGTGAAATAAATTCCATCCCCCTTAACACAGTTCACAGGGCCCTGCAACCTGGAGCCCTGCCTAGTTTGTCTCTGCCCCTCAGGGGTTAGCTCCACCCACCCTTGAATCCTTTCAGTTCCTAAAACTCTTCAGACCTCTCTGACCTTAGGCCCTCATACCCATCCCTCCCTTTGCCTGGCCTGGTCTTTCTCTAGGCTGGCTCCTTTTCATCATTCTGGCCCAAGTGTCGATTTAACCTCTGAGAAGCTCTCTCTGGCTGCTTTAGATAAAGGATTCCATCTGCCATCCTCTCTCTCTGGGACTTTCCCCCCTTTATTGGGCTTGTATTTAGATATCATCTTTCTTCCCTCACTAGAATTAAAGTTCCGTGAAGTTTGAGACCTTGTCTTCCTTGTTCAGTGCTGTTTTTTCAGGGCCTGGAACAGTCCCCGTCATATAGTAAGAGCTCAACAAATGTTTGCTGTATATAAGTAAAACTCCTTCCGAGACAAACTCTTACCCATGTTTCAAAGCTCAAGGCGACCCTCCCTGAGAAGGCTTCCCTGGCCAACGACCTCCAGGCAGAGCTCGTTCTTTGTGTGCTGCTGTCGCTGAACAAAACACCCACTGTCATTGCCTTTCCGGAACCCCACAACCCTTTTCAGTTTACATCTCTAGTGAGTGGAGTAGCTGCTTCTTAGGGAGCCTAGCACAGGGCTGGCAGCATGGGTTTTAAGTCAGACTCTCTGATCTCAAGTCCTCGTAGCCTGTTGTGTGAATCTGGAAGATGTTCTTGACCTTTCTGGGTCTCAGTTTCCCTATCTGTAGAATGGTAACAGTAGTTAACTACAGAGAGCCATGGTGAGGAGTTAAAACATGTAAAATTCTTAGAATAAGAATGCAAACACTCACATGGCTTAAATGACCTCATAATGAGAAGTCATGACTTTGGCACAGATACCTATGTTTGAGTTACCTAGAAAGGAAAATAAGACAAAATAACTGAGTGAATGATGTGGAACCATTATGTAATCTCCTTAATGGGGCCGATGAGGCCACTGTCAGAAAAGCTGTCATGCGGTTTGCACTGGTGCACTGGCTTCCATGGGGCCTCAGCCCAGGCTCAGGCCAGCTGCAGCCTCCTAACCACATGCAAAGGCAGAGATCAGATCCCCCCAGGCCCTGCCCTGTGTCCCCAGAAGACCCCAAAACATAATTCCAGCTCTTTGCAAATGGTCACACGTTAACCATTTCTTATTCAGAAACAGTTATTATTTACATTTTAAAAAGCAATCCAAATTTGTCTCTTAGAACACAGGAGCATGGGGCGCACAAAAAAAAGTAGACAAGGAAGGGCCACATCTTTAGTGTCTCGGGCTGGGGCTCATCCTCCAGGACATTCCCACTTCTCTGGACCCTTCCACAGCGCACACAGGAGAAGCCGGTCCCATCTGTCCGCATCTGATGCATCATTGGTTAGAAGACAAGGTCAACTTCCTCCTGACCGGAGCCCGAGAGGGTGGCAGCCCCATCCCCAAAGGGCTCCAGTCCCTGCTGGCTGTCCACCCCAAGCTGCCGGACATCTCCTGGGAGGCTTAGGTCATGTACACGAAGCTGTCCTTGTCCTTGTGTTCCCTGTAGATCTCAGCCATGGTCACACTCATGCTGACCAGGCTCTTACTGTTCACCAGCAAGTAAAAGGCTTCAGTGGCCCTCAGGACCAAGCGGCTCCTGGTGTGGGGAGGGGAGGATGGAAGAGGAGACCGGAAGGGAAAATGTTAACCTGGCAGACAGGCCCCTTACTCCAAGCTTTGCATCCATGTGGCAGTGTAAATATATTTTCTGATGAGATGCCCTATATCCCAAACTCGAAACTTTGGTGTGCATTAGAATTTCCCAGAAGTTTGTTGGAAAATGCAGATTCCTCAGTCCCACTCCCAGAGATTCTGATTCACTGGATCTGGGAAGCAGCCCTGGAATCTGCTGTTCTTGATGCTCGAGGTGACGGAAATACTCCATACCCCTTCCCTGCAGATTTGAGATACCAAAAGGCCCCCAATTGGGTCCAAAGTGTGAGACCATCCCAGTGCTAACCAGGAGACATACCACCACAAAAATACTAAGCAAACAAGCCACCATTTGCTATTAAATTAAAGGTAATTTAATTTAAAGAAAATTAAATCTCCAGATACGAAGATGATACGTACGCTCTTCAAGCATAGCACTATGAAATTGCCTTGGGGTAACACTTGGAAAGTCTTTACTGCCTAAAATGAGGTTGTCTTTTCCTCGACCTGTCATTTTTTTCTCCCCGTATTGAGGTGGTGGAGAAGCAGCACAGTTCAGTTGGAGGTGCTTGAAATGTCAAGTTCAATCTGAGTCCTGATTCCTCCCAGTAGGTAACAGCAGGACAACAGAAGTCTCCAGCTAAAAGCCAAATCTCATTTTAAGCACACTTGCATTTTCTTTAATTTGTTAGAGGGGCTCAGCTCACTGACTCGAGTCTGGGAGCTTTGAAGCTTTAGCTAGACTAACAGCTTGTAGCCAGTGGGGACATGGAGTGGCTGTGGCTGGGGGTGTTGCAGAACCTGGTTAATTTCCCAAGGAGATAACCTCTCCCAACAACACCTAAGGTTTTAGCTCTGACAACTATGGCTGGAAGGGGGCTGGGGGGAGCTGGACACAGGAGGGTTGCCATCAGCTCTGAAGGAAAACACTTTGGTTCTGAGAGATTGCCCCTCCTTTGCCTGTCCTTTGCCAGGTCCTCTTTTGATGAGGATTGGGGAAGTCACCTTGGAGGAGAAAACTGGCTTGGTTCGTGTGGGCAGGGATTTTTTTTGTCTGTTCTGTCCACTGCTGCGTTCCCAGAGCCCAGTTAAAACCAGGAACGTATTGGTGCTCCATAAATATGGCGGAGTGTAAAATGTCAGGATGGGGTTGTAGGTTAGTGGTGGTGGTGGAGACAGGAGGGACTCTGACTGGAAAGAGGAAACAAGAACTTCGCATCAGAATGCGAAGTTGTTGCTGTTTTGGGGATGGGAGGGGCGCTGGGTGGGAGTCACCTAATGATTCACCAAAATGTTGGTATCTAATCCTGTTTTCATTTTCCTGTAGCCTCCTCCTCATATTCACATGGACTCACCCTAGCATGTAAGCTGCACTGAGGAGAGGGAAAGAATGCCCTTAGATAACTCATTAAATAAAATAGAACAAAGACAGACAAATTCATAGCGAATCCCTGCAGCAGCTAGCCAGCTACCCCCAAAACTTTCCCATCCTGTGAAGAGTTAACCCACCGAGTCATGTTTACTTTATTCCCAGGTCTATTTATATCGAACCCATGTGTCAGGGAACACCAGGTAACCCACTTAAGCTTTAAAAATATTTGCATTTTCTTTGTCGTGCCTCTGTTTTCATCCAAAGGAAGGAGTGTGTTTTGGGGAAGCCTGGCCCTGATTCTCAGCGATCTGAGCAACGTAAGGAGCAGAGTAAGCCTTTTGAAGAGGTCCCCCATCCCAGGTATGCACTCTCCAACACTTCTTATTTTCTCTTTTTTAAATAGCAGCCATTTTAATGGGTGTGTAATAGTATCTGATTGTGGTTTTGATTTGCATCTCCCTGATGGGAAATGACTGTCTAACATCTCTTCACGTGCTTTCTGGTGATTTGTTTTATATTCTTTGAAGAGATGTCTATTCAAAGATTTTGCTCATTTTTAAATTGGGTTGTTTGTCTTTTTGTTACATTGAAGGATTTCTTTATACATTCTGGACCTTAAACCTTAATCAGATACATGGTTTCGAAATCTTTTCTCCCATTGTGTAGGCTGTCTTTCTACATTCATTCATTTTCACTCTACTCTGTTATTTCCTTCCTTCTGCTCATTTTGGGTTTTTAGGGTTTTTTTTTTCTTCTTTTAGTTCTTCCAGTTTTGAAGTCTGGGTTCTGATTTGAAGTCTTTCTTCTTTTTTAATATAAGCATTTAGAACTATAAGCTTCCCTGTCAGAATTGCCTTCACTGCATCCTATAAGCTTTGGAATGCTGTATTGTCATTCTACTCAAGGTATTTCCTCATTTTGCTTCTGAATTCTACTTTAACCCATTGGCTGTTTAAGAGTATGTTGTTTAATTTCCACATATTTGGGAATTTTCCATTTCTCCCTCAGTTACTGATTTCTAGCTTCATTTTGTTGTGGTAGGAGAATATACCTTGCATAATTTTAGTACTCTTTAATTTATTGAGACTTGTTTTGTGACTCAATATATGGTCTATCCTGGAGAATGACCCATGTGTGCTTGAGAACAGCATTGGTTTTTATTAGGTGTTGTGTTCTATATATGTCTATTAGGTCTATTTGTTTTAGTGTATCATTCAAGTCCTGTATTTCCTTACTGATCTTCTGACTGGATGTTCCATCCATTATAGAGAGTAGTTTGGTAAAGGCCCCAACTATTAATGTAGAACTGTCAATTTCCCCCTTCAGATGTGTTAGTATTTGCTTCATATATTCGGGGCTGTGCTGTTAGGTACATATTTATTTATAACTGTTACATCTTCCTGTTGAATTGCACCCTTTCTCAGTATATAATAACCATCTTTGTCCCTCCTAACTGTTTTTTACTTAAAGTCTATTTTATCCAATGGTAGTATAGCTACTCTGGCTCTCTTTTGGTTACTACTTGCATGGTATGTTTTTTCCCATCCTTTCACTGTCAATCTATTTGCATCTTTGACTTTTCAGGTGAGTTTCTTGCAGACAGCATATAGTTGAGTCATGCTTTTTTATCCATTCTGCCAGTCTTTGCCTTTTGATGGGAGAGTTTAATCAATTTACATTTTTTCTATTTGCATGGGCAGGCACCAGGAATTGAGCCTGGGTCTCCAGCATGGCAGGTGAGAATTCTGCCTACTGAGCCACCATCGCACTGCCCTTGATTTACATTTAAAGTCACTACTGTTAATACAGGACTTTATTCTGCCATTTGGATATTTAGCTTTTCTGAGTCTTATGCCTTTTTTGTCCCTTACTTCTTTTAATGACTACTTTTATATTTATTGGATTTTTTGTATTGTACCATATTGAGTACCTTCTTATGTCCATCTGCATATATTTTTCATCCATTTTCCTTGTGGCTACTATAGGGCTAAAAGTTATTATCCTAAATATATAACAATCATATTTATACCAACATAGCTTCAATACCATCCACAATACCTCTCTCCCTGCTCCACTTTTTTCACTTGTTACCACTTATATCTTTGTACATTGTATTTCTAAAAACATTGATTTATCATTACCTCTCACGCATTTGTGTTCCGGCATGTATATGAAGAAGTGGTGTTACATATCAACCATACACCACAGTGATACTGGCATTTATAATTACCTAAATGGTTACCTTTTACTGCCATTCTTTATTTCTTTATGCCACTTTGTCCTTTCCTTTCAACCTGAAGAATTGCTTTAGCATTGCTTGTAGCCTAGCAATTGCTATTTTAATAAACGAAACATTGGCTTTGCTCATGAAGAAGGTCAGACATATGCAGTTAGAAATATCAAGCTTCTGAAAGCTTTATCTGTACTGCAAACTAAGCATATCAAGCACCAACTGGCTGAGGTCATTTTGATTCCGCTAACCCACACTTGCTCCCACTTGGGCATCCTTCTGTCTTCTCAGACCCATGTAGAGGGGTAGTGAAAGGGTGTTTTGAATCCAGGTATTAGAGAGAGTGAGCTGGCAAGGTAAGCGATGGCAGAGAGAGAGATCCTGCTTTGTTTGTCTCCTCTCCACGCTGCTGATGAGGGAGAGAGTCCCACTCTACTGTTACAGGGATAGATGAGCATATGACACCCAAGGTTGAACAGACAAGGGCGACAGCAATCTACTCATCACTTACTCTCACAGCCCAGAGAGGAGGACACCACAAACCATGTGGGGCCTCATGGGGTAGGACTCAGGAACAGAGTGAACTAGCAGGGGCTGTGGGAGGCAGGCTTTGTAATAACCAGAGGGTGGGGAGACCCCTGGTTCCTGAGGGAGGATGTGACTGGCTTCTTTCCGCAGGTCAATGGACCAGGTGGGGTGCCGCTAGTCTGGCTGATACGGGAACTAGCTGGGTGGGACCTCTTCTCCACTATTGGGGTGGGCGCTTATCTGTTGAGATCAGAACTCACAGTTAAGATTTTAGGGCCCCGTGAGGCTCAAAGACGCTAAGGAAGCACTTAATTTTCAGGATTTATGCCACAGATGCTAGAGACTGGAATCAGGCAGGATTTATTCTTTTCATCTTAGGCACATGACTTAGCCCTCCCCTTCTCAAAATAATAACCAGTCAGTCTTCCTTTGACTCAACAAGGCAAGTGAGTAGTGACACACACAAAAAAAGGAGATGGATTTTGCAATCAGACTTAGGTTCTGAATTTTGTTTACTAATAAGTTATTCAACCTCTTTGGCTCTCATATTATTCTTGAAGGGATATGCTTTGACTCATCTTCTATAGTTCTACAGTTGTGGTGAGGCGTAAATGTGGAAGTCTATGGGATGTGCACATATATATGTGATGACATAGTGGGAATGCAATAAATATTTCTCTTATGCTACTCATATCCTGTACAGCTAATATCCTTGCTCACTCCCTTCCCACTTCTTGAAACCTTTTGAAAGAGTTGTCGGTGCTCACTCTTTCCACTTACTTCACAGAGGCTCCTTAAACTCTTGCTACTTGGAGCCTGTCCCAAAACTAATGTGATGCTCTTGGGAGGTCAGCAATGATACATACTAAACCCTTTAACAAAATAATAATAAACTTTACTTTTGAGCAGTTTTTTGTTTACAGAAAAGTTACACAAAAACTACAGAGAGTTTTCCTCTCTTTCTACCCACATGGGTTTTCTCTATGAAAGTCCTGTATTACTGTGGTGCATTTGTTACAATTGATGAACAATATTGATACATTATTGTTAACTAAACAGCTACATAGTTTTCATTAGAATTCACTCTTTGGGTTGTACAACTTTATGAGTTATGACAAATGTGTAATGTTTTATATCCACCAATATAGCATTGTACAGTATTGCTTCACTGCCCTAGAGTGTTGCCTATTTCATCCTTGCCCTCATTACTACTGAAACCATGTCCACTATTGATGTTTTTACCTTTCTAGAATGTCATATAGTTGGAATCATATAGTATGTGGTCTTTTCAGATGCTCTTCCTTCACTTAGTAGTATGCAGTTAAGTTTCTCCCATGACTTTTCTTGGCTTGATAGCTCATATCTTCTTAGCACTGAATAATATTCCATAATATGGATGTACCACAACTTGTTTATCCTTTCATCTAATGAAGGTTGGATCCAATATTTGGTTGCATTCAATGTTTGGCTATTATGAATAAAGCTGCTATAAACATTATATGAAGGTTTTCGTATGGTCATAAGTTTTCAACTCCTTTGGGTAAAAACCTAGGAGCACAATTGCTGAAGCATATGAAAATCTACATTTGGCTACGTAAGGAATTGCCAAACTGTCTTCCAATGTCATGTACTACTAACACCTCTTTTTAGTCCTTTTCTTTTTGATCTTTCATTCTTCAACATTTGACATTATTATTCATTCTCTCCTGAAAACTCTGATATTTTGGGCTCCAGGGTATCCTCACACCTTCTTTCTCAGCCCTAGCTGCTCTCCCTCTTCTGCAAAGCCACAATTTCCTTAAGGTCCCCAAGGCAACCAATTCCAAAATTATACACATATAGTCTTTTTTTTCAATGATTTTTAAAATTGAGATATAATCGTCCAAAGTGTACAATCAGTGGTTCACAGTATAATCTTAAAGCTGCGTGCATTCATCATTATAGTAGATTTTTGAATATTTTCATTTTTTCCAAAAATAATAAAAATAAGAATACAAATAAAAGTAAAAAAGAACACCCACAACACCCCACACTCCCCCATTCCCCCCTAATGTTTATTTATTTTTGTCTTTTTTTTCTTACTCATCTGTCCATACACTGCATAAAGGGAGGGTTCTAGTTTGCAAGCTGCCAGAATGAAATATACCAGAAACAGAATGGCTTTAAAAAGGGGAAATTTATTAAGTTGCAAGTTTATAGTTCTAAGGCCAAGAAAATGTCCAAATTAAGGCATCCAGAGAAATATAACTTAGCTCAAGAAGGCCGATAAAGTTCAGGGTTTCTCTCTCAGCAGGAGGGGTACATGGCATAGTCTACTAGCTTTCTCTCCCTGCTTCTTGTTTGATGAAACTCCCCCAGGGGTGTTTCCTTCTTCATCTCCAAAGGTCTCTGGTTGTGTGGGCTCTGTTGGTTCTGGTGGCTCTAAAGCTTTTTCCAAAATGGTTCCCTCTTAAAGGATTCCAGTAAGCAACCCCACCTTGAATAGGTGGAGACATATCTCCATGGAAACCATCTAATCAAAAATTACCAACACAACTGGGTGAGTCACGTCTCCATGGATACTATAAAAAAGATACCACCCAACAATATTTGAATGAGAATTAAAGGGCATTGCTTTTCTGGGGTACACAATAGATTCAAACTGGCATAGGGAGTGTCAGTCACAGGGTTTGCACACTCACATGTTCACACTTTAAATGCTCTATTTCAGTCATCTTCAGGAATCAAAGCTATTCGATTACAGTTCAACAGTTTCAGGTTTTTCCCTCTAACTACTCTAATACACCAAAAATTGAAAACGGATATCTATGTACTGCATTAGAATGACCTCCAGAAACTTCTCTATTTGAAATCTCTCAGCCACTGAAACTTTATTTTGTTTTATTTCTCTTCCCCCTTTTTGTCAAGGCTTTCTCCCTACACATATAATCTTTCACATATATAGTAGACATTTTCTCATTCTTTTAAAAGATGAACAAAAAAATCTTAATATCTCTGAAGATGAGTTTTCTGCTATCATAAATGAATTTGAATTTTCTATAATTTTATAGAAGTAGAATCATACAATAAAAACATGAAGAACTGCAAAAATTGCAAAATCTTTATTAACAGAAATTTAACAGAAAATTGATATTGTTACTTTGAACCTACTGTAGCGTAAAGCAAAATAAGTAGTTACATTAATGTCATTAGGAACCAAGATTTTTCAGGATAAGAGTAAAAAGGGGACTTTCAAATACCAAAAAACAAAAATATCTTCACAAAACTCTTCTATTTTTTCTTGATCTGTATCATGCAATCTTAGTAAGACTGGCGTACTTACTATGCAGATGGAGTTTTAAGATGATTCCCTTAGTGTCGCCTGTCCTTTTGACCAAATTGCTGCCCCAAACCCTTGCTACATGCAAATTTTGGCGCTGCTTCTCCTTCCCCATGAGTGTAGGTATGATTCTGCTTCCAATATGGCCCTTTCCATGTTCTATATGCCCTTCTGGAATGATTTTTTTTTCCATTTGTTAAATCCTATCTTCTCTGTTAGACTCCTTCTCTTTAAATAATATACATAAAAGCAATAAATTTCAAAGTACATCGCAATAATTAGTTGTAGAACAGATTTCAGAGTTTGGTATGGGTTACAATTTCACTCTTTTAGGTTTGTATTTCTAGTTACTCTAAGAAACTGGAGACTAAAAGAAATATTAATATAATGATCAACACTCATACTCGTTTGTTAAATCCTACCTTCTCTGTATAACTCCACCATCACCTTTCATCTTTCTCCCACTCTTTAGGAGTATTTGGGCTATGCCAATTCTAACTTTTTCATGTTGGAAGGGGCTGTTGATAATATGAGATAAGGGGATGGAACTAGTTGATGTTCTGGAGAGGCTGGCCCCTCTAGGTTTCAGGACTTATCTGGTCCAGGGACCCATCTGGAGGTTGTAGGTTTCTGGAAAGTTACCCTGGTGCATGGAACCTTTGTAGAATCTTATATAATGACCTGCGTGTTCTTTAGGATTGGCTGGAATGGTTTTGGTTGAGGTTTGGCAAGCCATGATCGCAGCAATGACTAAAATTTGCATAAGAGTGACATTCAGAGTAGCCTCTCCACTCTATTTGAACTCTCTCAGCCACTGACACCTTGTTTGTTTTACTCTTCTCTCTCTTTTGGCAACTTCAATTTTTTGAAAGATTCCTGTTTTTTTAGCATGGGCAGGCACCAAGAATCGAACCCGGGTCTCTGGCGGGGCAGGTGAGAATTCTGCCCCTGAGCCAGTGTCACACTGCCTGGAAGATTCTTTTTTAAAGAATGGTAATTTATTAAATATAGATTATGACAAGAATGTTAATTGGATTAAAGAATGAAACATTCTGAACCTGCTGATTTTTTTGAACCCGCTGTTTTAAACTTTTATATACATATATATGTCTTTTATTTATTTATTTTTTTTGTATGCTGTATGGCAGGGGTCACATTTCATTCTTTCTCCGTATGACTTATCCATTATTGCAGCACCATTTGTTGAAATTTTTTCTTTTGGGAGGCATGGGCTGGGAATCAAACATGGGTTTCCCACATAGCAGGTGAGAACTCTACCACTGAACTTCCTTTATGCACCCCACCACTTTTAATATATATTGAAAATTTGTGTGTTAACACAATGCGGGCATTTTATGTAATAGAATCATAATTTATGGGGGCCTTGATATAAGTACAGGGACCTGGTCTTTGATACCACACTAGAGGGAGTGAACAAAGAGAGGCACGTGGATGCTGCTCCTTGGATGCTGCAACAGGCTTTCCCACATCCTCCTTCTTCCTCTGAAGACACAGAGCTCCATGATGGTGGAGCTTTACATTATTTGCCTGAGCAATCTCACAACCGTGAGTTCAGTGGAGGAAAATGCCTTCACTGAGATGGTAAAGGCAACTTTGGTTGACATTTCCAGGCAAATTTTATTCACATTTTCAGGTGTATTTGGCAGAGTGGACGTATTCCCACATTTGGCATAAATTTTTACATAATATATATGTATGCATGTATTTATTCTTTTCTCTCTCCCTTTTTAAAATATGGGTTGCTTCATGCATTTGCATGTCACCCTTGTGCAGGGGCCATGCTAATCTCTGCATTGTTCCAGTTCTAGTATATGAGCTGCCAAAGCAAGCACTGGATGCATGTATGTAAACATGCACTTGGCCACAACCAAGATTAAACCTGTTCTGAGTTTGAATCTTGGGTGCATCATAGCACTCCTTACATGTTACTGGGTGACCAGTTGTGAAGTGAGAAGGAACCTCAGGTGAGGCCAGAAAACTCCTCCCCAGCCTTCTCTGCACTGGTGCCTGGGGTTGGTTCCTGGTCAGCTCCTGCAGCACAGCACCTCCTGGGCACTGCAGGGGAGGACTGTGTCTGGGCTCAGCCTGGCTTCCCCTCACTGTGTCTCTTGCCCAGAAATACACAACCATGTCCTTGGTTCGCAGTTTGCTCAGTTTGAAATGAACTTCCTTCTGGAAGCCGACTTTGGTGATGCTAACCCTCGACTGGAGAGCTATGTTATAGTCAGTGTTTCCAACACTTTACCCAGGCCGATCCACTCCAGCACCTTTCCTGGAGCCTGGCGGGTCCAGGCCACCCTAAAGGCGGTTAAAGGGAACCCAGAGACAGCGCAGGTGGGGAACAGAGTCTGGGAGGGCTTCACCAGGCCGGGTCCCGTCTCCTGCAGCTGCCCCTGAGTCGGGACACCTGGTCATTTACGCTTCCCGAGCTGGCACTTTGCCTTACAGTCTTTAAGATCCAGGCACCTTCCTTCATCGGAGGCCATGGGATTTTTCTGCCCCTCTGATTGGCACTCTTTTCTACTGACGTGTTATGGTCCTGAGATGTCTGGAACCATCCCATAAGTCTCTGGGGCTTGCTTGAGTTTGAGGTGGGGTGCGTTCCCCACCGTCGATCATGGGTCGAGGCTGATGGTGCCTGCCATCTTCAGCAGCTGAAGGCCAAATTCATTCGGGGAGTCAACATCCAATCAGCAAGGCATGACAATGTGATCATACTGGGAACCATTGCTTTTTTACTTAGGTAGGATGTGTGAACAGAATGCTTAAAAATGGAAAAAAAAATCCAATCAGCAGATGTGAGGAAGATCAAGGCTGTTGTGTGGAAAGTTTTCAAGGGACAGTCTTGGTAGCCGCGGGCGGGTGCTGCCAGCTGATCCCTCCCGCCCCCTGCCCCCAGCTCCCACAACAGGGGCTGTGGGGCCGGGGTGAAGGCCGCTGCACCTTTGGGGATCCTCCATGCCCCAGGCCATGTCAGCGACTTCCTCTGGCCAGCTGAGGGCTGTCCGCAGGAAGGGTGGACCCACGAGAGCTACAGTTGCTGTTGCCACCGTCCAGCCCTCAGGGCAGCCCTGCGCGCTTCTGGCCACTGCTCCCTTTGCATTCTCAGGCAATCTGGGCCCCTTCTGGAATGATGTTAATCGTTCCTGAGTAGTTTCCTAAGGTGACTCAGTGTTTTCGTTTGTTAAAGCTGCCAGAATGCAATATACCAGTAACAGAGAGGCTTTTAAAAAGGGGAATTTATTAAGTTGCAAGTTTACAGTTCTAAGGCCATGAAAATGTCCAAACTAAGGCATCCAGGGATAGATACCTTGATTCAAGAAAGGC
>PVIY010053625.1:0-14589 GCA_004026745.1 Myrmecophaga tridactyla | reverse complement strand
GCTGGAGGGAACTGCCTGATAATGTAGAGCTGTGTTCCAGTAGCCATGTTTCTTGATGATGACTGAACAATGATATAGCTTTCACAATGAGACTCTGCGAATGTGGAAACCTTGTGTCTGATGCTCCTTTCAGCTACTATATCAACAAAAGAGTAGAACATATGGAATAAAAATAAATAATAGGGGGAACAAATGAAAAGGTGAATTTAGTTTGAAATGCTAGTGATAGATGAAAGCAAGGGGTAAGGGGTATGGTATGTATAATCTTTTTTTCTCTATTATTGTTTTATTTCTTTTTCTGATGTCTTTTTATTTCTTTCTCTAAATCGATGCAGGTGTTCTAAAAAATGATGAATATGCAACTATATGATAATATTAAGAATTACTGATTGTATATGTAGAATGGAATGATATATTAATGTTCTTTTGTTAAGTTTTTTAATTAATAAAAAGTTTAAAAAAAAAAAAACTTAGATCCAGTCTTCTTTAACAGTTTTAAAGAAAACCATTTTTCTTTAGGTATTGTCATACCTAGGTTAACCTAGGTATGACAATATTCTATTCAGAAGAATGGAATGGCAAAATAGGTTGGTACAAGTGCTTTTAAAAATGTTAAATCCTGGGAGTCATATTTTAACAGGTAAAGGGGAAGGGTAAAGAATGTTTATGCTCCAGTTACTTAAGAGGTATGAAGCAAAAAGAATTTTAAGTAGGTAGGATAAAGGTTGTAAGTAGGATTTATATATATTTAATAATTCAGTGACATGAAATTGAGTTCCTCACTAATTTTTTGTTTATGTTTTGTTTTTGAGAAGGGAAAAGAGCTTTTCTTCAAAAGTGTGAATTAATTGTTATTTCCCAAGGACTGTGAACTTTTCTGAATACTATGATTATTTGCTAAAGAACTATCTGTTCTATTTATCAGCATGTTTGTTATGGAAACTGTGTTTGTCTACCTGAAATTATAAACTATATTGGTCACAGGTTAAATTTTCTCACTCACCTTGAGATAATTAACATATTAACTATGACCATTTATCTTGTTAAAATTAACCTAAACAGGATATGAACAATGTGAATTCTGTTACCAAGTTACTAAAAACATCTCTTTTAGACCTCTCTTCTTGCAAGGTTTATAAGTTTAAAAAAATGATTTCTGGGTATGAATAATTTAAAGAAACAATGCAAAAAATCAAGGTTTATTAATAAATCAAACCCTTAGAGTTGGGAAAAACTGTGTTTTGTCCACCTAATGATGAATCTGGCTAGAGCAGCAAATAGGAATTAGGAAAGTGTGTTAGTGGAACCAATGTTGAGTGTGAGCACTTAAAATCAGTAGAGTACAGACGCAAGACTATGGGCTTTAAAGTCAAATAGGAGCATGTATGAACACTGGTGAGCTAGACTGGTGACGTGGATGTGCCAGTTAATGGCTCCCTTGGACTTATGCCAGCAACAGGAATTTGCTGCTCCTCCCTTCCCTTGAATCTTTGCTTTGGTCAATAGAATGTGGCAGAAGTGATGGTGTGGCAGGTCTGAGCCCAGGTCTGAAGAAGCTTTGTGCTTCTGTTCTCTCTCTCTCTCAGAGCGTTGCTTCTGCTGCAAAAATAAGTCTGAGCTAGTTTGCTGAAGGATAAGAGACCACATGGAGCAGAGCCCAGTTCTCCCAGCTGTGCCTAAGCCAGACCAACAGCCAGCCGGACTTCCAAACATAGTTGAGTCAGCCAAGATCAGCAGAACTGAATCTTCAGAGCAATAATAATTGCTTACTATTTTTTTCTTTTTTACCTTATCCTTCCATTTCTTTTTTTTTCCATTTAATTTTTTTTAATTAAATGCAATTTTACGGAAATATATTTCCATAAATCATCATACAATCCAACCAAACTACTTACTATTTTAAGCCACTGACTTTTGGAGTGGTTTTGTTTTGTAGTGATTGCTAAACAATATATCTGGTTTAACTAATTATTAGTTGTAACTAGTTGTTACTAGCTGTTAATTATTAGTATAACCTTCAGGAAGTTAACTTCTCTGTGCCTTATTTTATTCATCTGTGCTTAGATGCCTATTATCTCATTTAGTCCTCACAACAACCTTGTGAGGTGACTTATTCTCATTTTATAACCAAATTCTCATAAGGTTAAGTGATTTAGCTCAAGGTCTTACAGTAAGTTGAAAGCCATACGACTTTCTCAAAAGGACCTCAAGGAAATTAAACCAAGTTTATGGGAAAAAAGTGAACCATTCCAAAATGTAATTTGAAAGGTAGATAGGCTCATTTAAAATAGAAGTGTTTCCCTTAAGTTGAATAATTGAAATGTTCAGTATTGATAAAATAACTTACAAGTCTAAATGTAGTGAGGGCAGGGTCTGCTTCTTTGGTTCATCATTCTATTCTCAGGGCCCACCAAAATCCCCAGGACATAGTAGATAATAATAAATATTTTCTGAAAAAATGAATCCATGAATGAATTGTGACTACAGGCTGAAGAATAGACAACGTCATCTATTCTGAGGCCGGAATAAAAAAACTCAAGGGATCAAAACTTGAGGCCTCCAAAAGATGCAAATAAAAATAGCCCCCTCTCCAATCTTTCTCAAACCAATGTGCAGAAAAGCTCCTCCTCACGTGGTGCAGGCCGGAGCTTTCTCAGCTGGACACTATGATACAGAGTGGGGAATTGAAGCCTTTACCCAGAGAGGCCACCCCTTAGCTTCACAATTACCCGAGTGTCTAGTAGGAATACCGCCATACAGTAAGCACCCCGTTTTCTATCCCAACCATGTCCTGTCCTAGCTACTACTTGCAATGGCTAATACAAAGAAAACCACATTTCCCCCCATATGCATACTGCTCTGTGTAGAGATCAGAGGGGAAAGATCAGAGGGTTTGCAGATGCTCTGGAATGACATCCTAGAGGACTAAGGATTCCTGGAGTGTGTAGGGGCTGGCATAAGGTAAACTTGATAAAAAATTTTACCAGGTTATTTTTGGCAGCTGGGTTTTAGATTTTAGTCCACGATAGAATGGAAATAAAAGAAGATAAGAAATGAATGGCAGGCTTAAGAGGTTCAACAATCAGACTTGAAGGTTTCTTGAGGAGAAAAACACCAGGTGCCCTTCATTGGTGCTGCCAGAATTTTCCCTCCTCCTCCTGAATAACCACAGTTTGCTTCTCAGTCTTCTTGACCAGACTGAGCTCCCTAAAAGCAGGGACTATGTCTTCTTTTGTGCTCACTGCAACACCAAAAATCAGAGTTTACCGCAAGGCAGATCCTGTCAGTATACCCTTGATCATTTGCCTATCTAAAGACTTGTACATAATTCAAGGGTGGCCTTCTTTTTTGTAGGGTCCTTGGGAAAATCCAGTGGAAGCTACTGCCCTGAATACCAGGAAGCGTTTCTTATGGCTACCTTGCTTTTTGGGCGGCTTGGTTTTGAAGCTCCTTCCCAGAGGAATGGATGTGCACAAACACATGGTTAAATTCCATCACTAAAAGAGACTATTTTGCAGGTCACTATCTCAGTGGGTTGAGGGTATGTTAAATTTATCAGCTTCATAGACTTTTAAGGTATGCTAGGGGATCACCAGCTATATTTCTACTTGTCACCTGAATCTCAGATCAGTGATATTTATCGATTCAACATTTATATATAATAAGCATTTGCTTCATGCAAGGACCTACGTTCTGCAGGGATTCAAAGTTTGAGGACAGGGTCCCTGCCCTCAAAGGCACAGGGAAGGTTGATGGCTACATTAGAGTGAGAGAGGGAGACCAGGGTGAGAATTTAGAGTGAGAGTTCAGCAAAAGTTGACTGGAGGTGGGGTGGAGTGGGACATTTGTCCTGACTTGTCCTGCCCCTTACAGGAAAAGTGGGAATTAACCAGTTGGAAAAGGGAAAGTCAGATGTTCTTGGCAAAGGGAAGAATATTGCAAAGGTTGAGAGGTGTTCAAGTAGGGTTGAAGAGAGAATAGCTTTAGCTGCCCCCTCCCAAAACCTCCCTCAGCACTGTCCAAGGCATACCAAATAAACATATAATCTAAGAAAAATCTATGCCAATGAAATGCATAGCTTTACATGAATCCCTTATCCTCCAATTCCAATCTTATTATTGGCCTTACTAGAAGTTCTGGAAGGGCCATTCTGGGAATGATTATTGCACACTAGAGGTTTGGTATGGAAGGAGAGGGAATGATGAAGCTCATGCCACACTGAGTGTCCCCATCACCACTGGACTTGGATTTCTCCAACATTTCTTCCTCTCCTGCCTGAAGCTATTGGTCTAGAGAGTTACAGCTTTGATTATAGACAAAATATACCCCAGGCAAAGAAGCAAATTCCTTCTCTAGGCTTTCCCTGGCCATACCCACCCTGATCTTCTAAGTTTACTGCTATCAGGGATCATATATCCTCTGTGTTCACCTGTTTCTCCAGCATATATTGGAACGCTGGCATAAAACAGGCACAGAACAATTGTTTTGTGGATGCAATGACTCTATAGAAAAATGAGCAACTGAAGATTTTGGTGTGTAAATAGTATTTATTTATAATTATAGAAAGAAAGAATGTTTTACTCAATGTTACCCACTGAAAAGAAATTTAAATTTGAACAGCAGTTCAATTATGTCAAGGGTAATTGCCAAAGGCTGTATGATGGACTTGATCCAATTCCTAGAGAAACAGCATATGTATTATCAAAGCATAATTAGACCTGACATTAAGTGGCTTCCCTGAGAAGTCCCTCCTGACAACAGAGAAGCAAAAGTTCCATAATACAGTAACACTGGCTCACCTCTTCATATCTGATGGCTGTTCACCCCAGCTCAAGCATGACAATTGCTTAAAAGATGAAACCAACCCCCTTCCAAATAAATATGACATCTAGACAGCTCTTCAAGGATGAACATTTTATTGGAATATAGACAGAGTGAATACGTGGTTTAAGTTTATTTGCTTTATATAGTGATCAGAAAAAAAAATTTATAGTGCACATTTTTTTCTTAAGATTGCAGACCACAAAAACAGTCCCCAACCCCTTTTGTTTGCAATAAAGAAGGCACATGTCAAATAGTGAACCTAATATTGTTTAATTCAGTGATGTTCTTTCCTTCCCCCATTAAAGTTACTATTGTGGCACTTTTTTTTAGAATGAATTTAAAAATTTAAACTAATTTTAAAAATGAATTAAAACCACTTTTGTCTGGGAGAACTGTGAAACCCTTTGAAATCCCTAACTTCAATCTGGAAGATTTCAAAACCAGAATTGAGAATATCTTTAATATAATGGAACAGGTCAGGCCTAAAGACCTACCGTTCTTTATACTCAGTCTCTTTATAAAACATTTGGCCAAAATGGATTTTTTTTCCTTGTGGGTCCCAAAGTACTCTCTTTGAAAAGAGAATCTACTCTGCATAACAAAGGCACTCCGATCTCTGTTCCAATCCACAAAGAAGGAAATGACAAGCTGATTTTTTTTGTTGTTTTTTTAGGAAAATGCCCTTTCTTTGTGAAAGGTCAATAGTAACAAAACTAGTTTAAAGTCATAGAGTTTTTGCCCAAAACCGTGTCTTGAGGCTTTATACATTTCACCCATAGATTCACCCATAGAAGAGACCCTCAGAGCAGTGGACAGAATCTTTCTATACTGCTCACTTAGACCCCAGACCCACAAAAAGCTTGTTCCATCCTGAAGTGAAGCAACACATATGACTCCATATTAGAGGCAAGACAAATTCATGGTAAATGAGATTTTTCCATTTGACATGTTAAATGAATTAAAGAATATTTGAAATGTACATTAGCTTCCCATTCCATTTTGAAATAGAACGACTATTTTTGTTTACTCTAGTGAACTTGCCTTTTGTGAAATATGTACAGAATAATTCTTCAACTTTGTTCTTGAGTATTTCTACCCACTTAGTGCCCAGTCCCCTCTGACCTATAGGAAGAAGGAAGGGCAGTGATGTTCATCCATCCAATGCAGTGAAATACGCTCTCTTTTAGGGTTGGAAAAAATTTCTCAGCTTTTTGCGCTGTTCTTTCCCTTACTAGGCAATGCATCTGGCCATGTGTCCCACGGATTTTGGACTTTATTTAGGGCAAGACTCACCGAGGGCAGAAAGCCCAGTGAAAAACATTTCCCTTCCTGACAGCAAGCCTCAAACAGTCCCAGCACAGCCAGGTAGCCTGAGTTCAGCTCCCACACTTCCTGAGCAGCCTGACACTTTCCAGTTCCTATGCTAGGCAGTAGGGTATTAAAATGACTTGAGGAGGCAGGAAGCTATTCTTCAAGGTTGAATATTTCGACCCAGAAGCACATATGACTAAAATCTAGTTCCTGGCCTTGAAAACAGGAGTCCCTTGGGGAGACAGGAAGTAAACATAATTTCAGTACTCTGCTAAATGCAAGGATAGGGAGCCAGCTCTGGGTACTGCAGGGACTGAGGGGAGAAGTGGCCTCTACCTCCTTTACCTATGAAGAGACCCTTCATAGTCCTAAAGATTTAAACACTTTATAAAAGTTTGAACAATATGAGAGTATAATGATACTGATTATTTTCTATCCCTTGTGATCCAGAAATCCAAGAAATTCTTCATGGGAGGGTTGAGGGGGAGACATTTTAATTTTTCATTAAATAGTTAAAACTGTGGGACCAATTCTCTAAAGAAGTGATACAGACTTAATTGCTGCAACTGCTGACCAAAGTAAGCTCTTAGGGCATTTTGCTGGTATCTAATATTAAAACTTGTGGAAGGAAACTTCAAAATGTAGTACTTGGGATTGAAGCTCTTAGGAAAAAAAAAATCTGCATTTTGTTTTGTTTGGTTTTCTGAAGGATAATAGAGCAAGTCTTTTTAAGCTTTTGCAAGTAAGGCCATTTGACCTTTAATGATTATAGGTCATGATCTATCTAGGAATGTATTTGTATTTGTCTTGTATTTCCACTAAAACGTTACCTCCAGGAGAAAGAGACTGTCTTTTTCACCCCAGTGTCCCCAGCACCTGG
The DNA here is from genome assembly GCA_004026745.1 of Myrmecophaga tridactyla. Classification (NCBI taxonomy): domain Eukaryota; kingdom Metazoa; phylum Chordata; class Mammalia; order Pilosa; family Myrmecophagidae; genus Myrmecophaga; species Myrmecophaga tridactyla. Next base: position 7,574 of record PVIY010053625.1, on the reverse strand, counting down.
TACCCACTAGGGATTTGGTTAACTTGCTGAACAATGAGCCAATGAGTCCCACTTCTGTTAACATATTTGGAACTTGACGGTACATACCTTGGCTTTTGGCTTTAATCATGTTATCTTCTGGGAAAGAATCAAGAGTGCTTCAATGGAAAGACAGAAAGTTGTCATGATATTGGCATTTTTTTTTTCTTCTCATTTCAACTCACTTGGGCTTTTAAAATTTATACTAGACAAAGTGTCTTATCTTTTTTTTTTTTTATATTGCTATGCCTAACATAGTAGTAAATGGCAGACAGTAGCTGTTCAAATAATGTTTAATTGGTAGGCTTTAAGCTTGATGATTTAGCTAAGCTTTTTCTCAGCACAGTTCTAAGGCTAATTTGGAATGCTCTCAGGCTTAAATATGCCAGTGAAATTTTCTTGCCTCATCTGAATTTCTCTGAAAGGTGATTAATTAATAAGAATCAACAAGATTAATTAACAAGAAATTGAGAGCAGAACTGTTAACAGGCCCAGACAATTCTACAGACCTCAGCCTTTCTCTCCAGTTGGGTTTCCCCTGAGCTCTAGCGAGCATGACTGGCTCTGGGGAGCTGCACACAGCCAGGGGTCTGTAGCTCACAACCTACTCTTTCCTGTAGCCTGACTCTGAATGAGCACTGAGTCCTGCAGAGACAGGGAAGGTGGTATAGTAGACAGGGAAGCTGGATTTACGGTATACCTTTGTATTATTACCAAAAAACTGAAAAGGCTTAAAGTGCATTAGAAGATTGCACCACTGAAACGTCTAATGCAGTGTATCGAAAAATGTGTTCCTACTGTTTTCTCAGTCTAAAATGCAACGCCACTCCCTCCTTCTAACAAACACCCTTCAGCCTGTGTCTAACCCCAACACCCTATTGTCTTTGTAATTCCTCTTAAAGCAATAATTCATGGTACAGTGATTCAGTTACACAAAGGTCTGGCTCTGTGCTCACACCCCGTGTGTTTTGCCTTTGGTTTCATGATACAAATTAAGGAAATACTTAATAAATTGTTTCTTGGAACATCTTGCATGCAATCCCTAAATGCATCCCCCTATCACCCTTTGACTGCCCTCATTCAAAGACTTTTGCCTAAGAGTCCTTTTCCCATCTCTGAGGGCTACTCTGGGGTGTTCTCCTGACAGTCTGCTTCCTCCTTCACAATGTCATTGTATGAATCTAGGATGTTGGCGCCTGGAGCATTTTCAACCACCCACTGACACTCATGAGCACCAGCAGCCTCAGTTTCCCCTGTACCCATGCTGGGAAGAGCTGGGTTCCCTCCCGCCACGTCTTCTTGCACAGAACCCTGGCTCTTGCTAGGGCAGCCAGGATCAGAACTGAAAAGGGGACCTTCCTGGGCCACCACCAGGCCCTCCACAGTGTGGGTGGCCTGGTCCTCGTCGTCATCCAGGTTGGAAGCCCTCCCTGCAAGCTCGGGCTCAGGGGGCTCCCCCGCCTCCACGTGCTCATACCCCTCACCCTGCTCGATGCCAGGCTCTGGGCCACTGGCCCCCTCAGTGAGCCCTGAACAGGCCGGCCGTGAAGCAGGGTTGCTTGCCTCTGAAAGTCCCTCCAGCTCCCTCCTGCTGGCCTCTGGGGAGGCAGGACGGGCCGCCTTCTCACTGGCCTCACCTTCACAATGATGCTGATGGGAGGCTGCTGCCTGGTTGGCCTCTGTGTCGATGCGGATGCTTTCCTCTTCATTTTCATTTTCTTGGGACAAAAGGGTCTCCTCGCGTGTATCTTTTTCCATCATGAGGGTAGACTCCACTGGTACTTCAACAGTCACTGTCAACAATTTTCTGAGCTCCTTCAAGGAGCCTGAGGCAGAGGTGGGTTCTGGCTCTTCATGGGTGGAACCTTCTTGCTGCGGAATCTCTCCCCACTCCAGTTCTGACTTCTGTGGGTCCAGGGGTCCTGCCTTGTCCTCTGCAGCCCCAAGATTCATGGGGTCTTCCATGCTGGAAACAATCAGCTGCCCGTCCCCACCTAGGTGAGGGCTGGGCACTGAGAAACATGTGCTTCCTTCTTCGGCCAACAGAGCAGTAGCCCCAGGCTGCTTCTTTTCCTCTGACTCCTGGAATACTTCGTTACTTGGAATCTCACTATCTGGGGCTCGTGGCAGAATGCCAGAGTCTCTCCTGGCAGGGCTGGTCTGGTTTGACCCTGCGGGGGTTTTTAGATCAGTTAAACTGGACACACTTTCACTGGGCAAGGCTATATTGTCTTCAAATAAATTGTGTTTCTTCAGGATTGCAGCTTCCTTTATCACTGGCAGATATCAGAAAACAGAACATGACATTAACACTCTGCTGTGACCAACTTGGATATTCAGATTTTATCCAGAAACCAAACTCCACTGTTAGCCTCTCTAGCTATCCAAATCAATTTCAAATCCCAGTTTCCATCTACCCTCTACCATGAAACCTTCCTGGACCACTGAAACCTACAAACTCTTTTCACACTTTGAACCTCTGTAGTGTTCATTCATTCATTCACTTATCCATTTATTCAGCCAGCAAACATTTGTTGGGCATCTATTATGGGCCTAGCACTGTGAAGCCAAAGATGAATAAAATAGGATATAGCTTTTGCTTTAAAGACCTTATAGTCTCTAATAGTATCCTCTGTATAAATGTGGAGGACCCCGTGATATTTTTTTTTGTATTCTTTCATTCTTTTTCCATGTGACTATCCAGTTATTGCAGCACCATTTGCTGAAGTTTTTTGTTTTGTTTTGTGGGGGGGGTGATGGGGGGAATGCATGAGCCAGGAATTGAGCCCGGGTCTCCCACGTGGCAGTGAGAATTCTACCACTGAATTATACCCTTGCACCCCACACCACCATAATATTTTATTAGCTGCTATTATGTGCGGCTCCAGTTTGTCCTCCTAGACTGAAAGTCTTCCAGAGCAGGGGAGGATCTTACACTTCTCTGCTTTGCCTCGCAGGGTCTAGTAGAGTCCTGAGTGACTAGTACCAAATATGCAAATAGGAGAGTATGCAAATAAGAGAGTATCCTTGGCATCCATAATGAAAACCTATAGAAACAGCTAGCTCAGCCCCACAGGCCACGGAAAAGCAGTGGCAGTGATGACAGCAGCTGACATTTGGACCACCAGCTTGTGCTTATGTCTTTGCAGGTTGTACAGTGCCCAACCACACCATATACAAGGGGGTGCCTCACATATCACAGAAAGCACACATTTCTGTATTCAGTATAATAATTTTCAGGCAGCTACCAGTAGAGGATCCTGTTCTAACAAAAATCAGTATATTGTGGCTATTTTCCATCACAGGGCAGTAAGAGTCTGGAGGAAGGGCACCTTGATCTGAATCGCCTCACAGTGATAGAGGTGGGGTGAATGGGCCCTCTGTAGACATTGGGCTGACACCTTTATAGTCCTTATCTCATTGGATCCTCTGAGATTAGCTACTATGACCTGGGGCCTGTGCTTGGCCAGTTTTCTTTGTGGAGGGGTTTCTGTGATTTGTGAGACCTTCCCTATGGAGCCCATGTCACTGATGCCCACAGTCTGATGAGTGGCTCTCTCTAGCATACTTCTATCAGAGTCTTCCTATCCACACTCCAGTTCCAAGCGAGGCCTGATTCCACAGGACAGCAGATGCAAGAGTCCTCACAATGCCTGCAGGAGACCATGCCTTTGCCCTCTGTCTTTTTCTGTTCAGCTGAGTGGAGGTGAGGAATGTGTTCAGCCAGCAGCTGGTAAGCCCTGCTGCAGGGCTCTCTTCCTCCCAGCACTGGGCAGGGTCATAAGCCTGTTTTTAACAAGACTCTTTTTGCCCTTGTTCTGGTCTGGAACAGCAGGAGGAAGATGGCTCCTCATCTGAACCCAGGCCTGCTAACTTACCTGCTGGACAACACTAGACCTACTCTTTCAGTTTTCTCATTTGTAAAATGAAGCTTAAAATTCTCCTCTCATACATCTCTTATTTTTATTAAAGGGAAAATAATATCTAAAAGGCTGGTATAGAACATGCTCAATCAATGCTAGTCTCCTCCTCCTTTTTCCTTTCTTCTCCTCACTCTCTCCCCAGCAGGTCAAAGTCAATCCCCCCTCCCCCTTGATAAAACCTATTTGGCCTGACTGAGTCCCATTTCAGGGGCTCCCTCTATTTGGAGTTCCCTCCAGCACCAGGTAAACCCTTACCCTTCAGAGTTTCATCAAGGAGGATCTGACGTAAAATCTCCTCATAGACATTTTCAACCTGGATCATATTGGTATGATCTGCAAAGATGAACTGCTCATACTTCTGAAGCTCCTAAGGCATGAAATAAGGAGATAAAGAAAAAAAGTCATGTGATGGCTGTTCTTAGAAGAGATTTAGAGAGGACAACTCCCACTCATGATCCCTTGCTTGGACTATATGGGAGAAGGGCAATGTTGGAACACATGCAAAAGATGTTTAAATAACAACTCAATTCAACAATATTTTGTTGTGTTCCCTTCATCCAACACAGTGTGCTAAGCACCATGAGTGACCTTCATGCATGTCCTATAAACTACCCACAAACTTCAGCCATTATAGTTCTCCCCATTGTCCAGGCACAATTCCATGCACTTGGCACATATTCTGTGCACCTTCATGGGGGAAGATGCTAGAGAATTTGATCATCTCAAAGTATGCCAGGAGACTTAGATCCATTTCCCCACTATTTTTTCATCATAACCAAAATGTTCCCTTCTTCCTTTTAGAAAATTACAATAGTATTTTATTGAAGTATAAGTTCAATACAATAAGACACACAAAAGAACAGATAAATGACTTTACATATACGTATATACTTACATAACCATCACCCAGATCAAGAGGGAGGACATTTCCTTCATCCCTCCAAGGTCTCCCATGCCCTTTCTCAGTCTAAACCCTCCCAAGAGGCCTATCACGATAGATTAGCTTTTGCTTGGTGTTAAATTTTATGTAAATGGAATCATATATTCTTTTGTGTCTGTTTTTCGTTTTCTTTTGTTTTGTATGCTATATGGCAGGGTCACATTTCATTATTTTTCCATGTGAGCATCCCATTATTGCAGCACCATTTTGTTGAATTTTTTGTTTGTTTTTTGTTTGTTTGTTTTGCTTGTTTGTTGTTTTTTGGGAAGTGTATGGACCGGGAATCTAACCTGGGTCTCCTGCATGGTTGTGTCTATTTTTGAGATTCTATAAATTCCTTTTTTACTGAAAAATAGAATTTATTATATGGATAAGCCAAAATTGTTTAGCCATTCTTTATTAAGATTTTTTTCACTTTTTGGCAGTTCTGACTATAAGTGCTGTGAATATTTTTGTATATGATTTTTGTGTATGTGTGTAGATTTAAGGACATGTATCCTGAATATATATCTAGACATGAGATTACTGGGTCATAAGGCAGGTGTCTGATTAACTTTATTAGAATGGAGCCCTTTCCAGGTTGGGGGAATCAGAACTCTTCAGAACATTCTTTCTTTTCCTCCAATTGGCTCTCATAAGACAATTGAGGCATGAAGCAAAAGCCTCACCCTTCCCTGCTTTCTAAGAGTTCCAGATGGCTTGCTGTTATCAGCATAAGGACATTAAAATGTACCAAATCATATCCCAGTGATTAATTCAGTAATCCTTGTACCTCATGGTGCTGGGTGAGGCGTCCTCCGTGTGGCTATTAAAAAGCCAGGGATTTAGTAGTGGGATTTGATGTCTTTGGCCTGGAGGGACAGGATTTACAGCAAAAAGATTGGGAGCAACCACATTCAGGCCACCCTGGGTGCCAGGTCTTGGGAGAGCTGTAGCCCAGAGCCACATCCCAGCAGACAATAATGGGGTCCTTTTATATCCACCCTAGAGGAAAAGCCAAAGGATACTTGCATCGATGTGAGCTTCAACGACCCCTAGAGTGGCCATGAAACAGGACTGACATACAGACAAGTACCATTTGGGAGAGCACTGCCCAGGAGACTGGACACTGTGCTGGCCTAGCTGTGTGGCTCTGGGTGACCCACTTGAGTGCTCTGTGTCTTGTCTCTTCCTCCTCAGAGTCATAGGCTCATGCCTGGAAAACCCTTTCATCTTCCCTAAGTGGTTTCCTGCTCCTTTATCCCCTGATTAACTGTTATTCATCCCGCAGGACTAGGTCAGAAAATGATTCTGGGAAGCCCTCCCCGGCCCCGTGGCAGAGCTGGGCACCCTGGGAACCCTGGCCATCTCTCTTCCCCACAGGCTGACATTGTCCTCCTCTCACAGCAAAATGCTGACCTGTCTCCCGATCCAGCCAGGCAACTGCCAGGCAGCAGGGACATTTGCCTGGTACAATGTTTGAATCATATGCGAAACATTTAGTACTTGCTAGCTGAATAAATAAACAGGAGACCTTTACATTTTCAGTCAGCTAAATAATTCTGTAGAAAGGTATAAACTAGGGACATTCTTTCTGTTGTGACATGCCCAACTTTACAAAACAACTCTTCTATATTAAAATTGGATGAATTGTATCATATATTTAATGCCCTGAACCAATTAAATCGTAATCTCTGAGGGTGGGTCTTGGGGAAACTGTTCTTTTTTAAAGCCTCCCAAGCAATTCTAAAATGCACTATGGCTGAGTATCACAAACATGGGAAGCCACTACTTTAAGAACCTAGGAAAAAATAGTTTAATAAAATATTCTATGAGAAGATGATCTATTTTATCTATTCTATAAATCCAGATTTCTAAAAATTTCTTGACACAGATACAAAATCTTTCATTACTGAAAACTCTAGGTCACAGGATCTTTTGAAACTAGTCTCTGTTGATTAAAAATCACAAAGGCTTCACACAGACCAAACCCAGCTCATTCCACTGATGCTTACAAAGATGGGAAAAGGCTAGAAGGGGGACTCTCCCTACCCTTCTCCTCATTGGGAGAAAGTGGCTCTGAGGTCCCTAACTGCCTTTGGACTTGAAATACAAAAAAGCCCTCAGCAGAACCTCTTCATACTACGCACATCAGAGGTGGGCTCGATTATCGTTTGGACTGTGGAAACTTTTCTATCCATGTAAGGCCACATAGACCAATTCTCTACTCCCTTGGCTTGATCAAATTCTTTTCTACTACCAGAAATACAACCTCAACAATAAATGCCAGGTACTAAATATGCTGCTGACCAACTGAAAACAAACAGCATTTACTGAATATAAAAATGGCCAAAAAATGTCTACAGTAAAATAACTCTTGAAAAGGTTTTCAATGTTCCGGTGCTTGGAGACTCTCCAAACTACCAAAAAGCTCTTTCTAAATTCTGCAAAGCTCTTTATCATTTGCTCCAAGAGGGAACAGGTCTTTGCAAATGGTAAGCCTCAGAGATTATTTCTAAAATGTAGAAGGAGTAATAGTAACAGCAGCAGCAACAGTAGTAATAGTGTAGTAGTGGTGGTGATTGTAGGTGGGAATAGTAGTGGTAGTGGTCATAGTGACAGTAGAGGTGTGGTGGTGGTGGAGATGAAGGCAGTAGTAGAGGTGGAGGTGGTGGAGGTGGAGGAGGTGGTGGTGGAGGAGGTGGAGGTGGAGG
>PVIY010053624.1:0-14614 GCA_004026745.1 Myrmecophaga tridactyla | reverse complement strand
ACTAGCATTTAAACTAAATTTATTTTAGCATTTGTTCCCCCTATTATTTATTTTTATTCCATATGTTCTACTCCTTTGTTGACAAGGTAGATAAAAGGAGCATCAGACACAAGGTAAAAACATTTTTAATTTGTACATTTAGTCACTATCATTGTACACTCTAGGAATTCCTAGATTATACCATCTCAATTAATCATCTATCTTTCCTTCTGGTTTCATATGAGTCTCCAGCCCTCCTCCCTCTATCATTCTCACATTCAGCTTCATACAGTGTACTTACATTATTGTTAGCACAGCTCTTAAAATGACCTCCGGAGGGGTGAAAAATCACCACCATCACATCTCCCTAAGCACTTTACTGATATGTAAGTTACATACCACACAATCCACCTATTTGAAGTGCACGCCTTGACAGATCCTAGGTTTTCACAGCTATGCAGAACCATCACAGTTTTAGAACATCTTCATCAGCCCAAAAAGAAATCCCATGCCCTTGAGCTGTCAGTCCCCTCTCCCCCAGATCCCAAGTACTGAGGGACTGCTAATCTAATTCTTAGAGGTCCTTGTTTGGGCCTTTCACATGAGTGGGATCACATAACACATGGGCCTCCATGTCTGGCTCCCTTCGCTAAGCATGATGATTTAGAGGTTCATCCACCTGGTAGCACTATCAGAACTTCATTTCTTTGTATGGCCAAGCAGGTCCACTGTATGGACAGACCCCATTTTGTTTATCCATTCACCTGCTGATGGATTTGGGTGGTTTCCACTTAAAATGTGGTTCTTTGCTTGATTCTGATCATGGTCGCACGAAGCCAAGAGGCTAAGAATACCGGGATGGCAAACCCCTAAGTACACTGGGTCACAACTCAGTTCCAAACCGTTTGCTTTGCCTTGTACAAATATGTCCCATGAAACCCCAACCACAGACCCCTCTGAACACTTAAAGGGGCGCTGAGATGTTATGGGCCCCAGTCTGGCCTGCGTCTCCTACGTTTTCCAACGGCCCTGAGAACAGGACGGCTTGTATTACCTGGCTGTGAACAGATGTCAGGTCCTCAGCAGAGCCCCAGGTCTCCAGCTCAGTGAGGCTGCTTTGGGAGCTCAGGACACACCTTTCCAAATGAAGTGCTGCCTCCACACTGCATCAGGATTGCTGTGAATCAAGTCCCAAGGCCGCTCCCATGAGATCTACCCCAGTGTTTCTGTGGGAAAATGTGCTCCAAATACCAACTGCAGGTTGTCACAGAAAGCGCCACCCCCCTCACTGGCGAGGGTCTGGGAAGGGGGATACAACTAACGCTCCACGGCACCAGCTAAGCCCCTCTCCTGGTGTGTGCAGGAGAAGCCCTTTCAGGAAGCTGAAGGGCAGGCGCCCAGTCCCCTTCCCAACCTGCTGAGAGGGCGCAAGCAGGCTCAGCCTGGAGTCTGCATGGCCAGTGTTTGTGACCGAAATTCCCACTGGCCCGGTGAGGCCCCCTTGTCATCTCAGCGTCAAAGGCTCTGGGCTTGGACAAGGGTGCACCTGTGATCCCTGCTCTCCCCGCCGTGGCTCCCTTCCAGCTCCGTGTGCAAGCACCTCCAACCCCTCTGAGGCATGGCATAAACAAACGGCCATTCCACACACAACTTGGGACCTCTGAGTTTCAGGCAGACTTTAGCAAGCGCTTCAGTTCTTAGAGAATTGTTCATGGGCTTTTTGAGAGCTGTTTCCGTCCTGGCTTCTTAAATTCTATGATTCTTTGACATGCAGATCTTTTTCACTTACTTTCGAAAGGTCACAGCCATCCTCTGGACAGAGAAAGTGCTTGAAGCCTGGGAAGCCCAATAAATGGGATGTTTGTATACTTCAGAGAAAAAACTAAATAAGTGCCTGGCAGTGCTGGTGTTGGATCTCCTAGGAAATGTCTCATTCCAGGACTGCTGATTCTAAGGGCAGAAGTCTGGCGGGCAGACATACCTTCTACTCCGGCCCAGCACCGAGAGCTTTCGGTGCACTGTCAGCATATTCAGAGCAAGCCATAAAGGAGGTGTCATGACTCCTGTTTCGTAGAAAAGAAAACTGAAACATACAGGTTAACTTTCCCCAACTCAGAGTTAGTGCAGGAGCTGACAATTAAGAGACTCCAAAGTCTGTACCCAAAACCATGACACACACCACCATCAAATGTGAAATCCTGCTCAGAGAAAAATGGTCCGTAATAGATACTATTATACCTCTGAAAAAACATATAAAATTATTAACCCAAACCCATTCTGTACTACCCTCTTTGAAACAGCCAATGAGATCATGTTTACCATAGGTGTAGTATTGCTCAGGAAATGTCTGTTTTAATGAAGATGTCTTTCTACCTCTCCTCCTTAATGCCTTAAAGCCCTTCAGAAATAATGAAAGCATGTTTAAACACAAAGTATAGTGAAACACCCATGTCCTCAAACCTGTGGAGAAACACGGTGGGCTAAAAGGGAGCCTCACCTGATGTTGCTGTGACCCAAAAGAAAAGTGTGTGGATGTCAGTTGGAGAGTCCACTGCCCAGCCCTGCCTCCTGCCTGGCTCCAGCCTGAGGACAGCAGGGGCAGGCACGAGGTCACAGTTCCCTGGAGGGATGCGCTGCCAAATGAAACTGTGGAAGGAGCCAGCCTAGGAAAGACAGAATGGTCTGTTTAGCACAGTGTATGGTGCAATTAGGGTTCTGAATTTTCAGACTGGGGCTATGTATTTAGGAATCAGAAACAATGGCTATTTTCTCCATTTTGGAAAATGCTTAGATAATCATCTCTTATTTCAATTCAATGCAGAGAACTGATGAGATCTTAAGTCATTCTAACTTGTTAAGTCAATATAAAAAAATCCCAGTAAGTTTAAAAATTCCTCTGACCAAAAAAAACAAAACAAAACATTGCAGAGGTTTCTAACATGTACAGGTTAAGGGTCCAGCCTGTGTTCAAGAGGTCATGCCACAAACTCATAGAGAGGCCCAGTGTCAGCAGCACTTGAAAAGCTGATAAAATACCTTACACATGACCTCATTAGGAGATACACATCCCAGAGTGAAGATTAAATAGGTGTCTAAAATTATTTGTAATAAAATTGATATAATTTGTGAGAGACAGTGGTGAGGAGAGAAGATGGAAGAGAAGAGAGTCACTGTGTAATCTACTGTATCAAGGTATTAGCTGTCTTTCTGTGAATTTCCGTTAGAGGACAGACTACCTACAGACAGTATTTCTTCTAAAACACTTAAGCGTGTGTGTCTCTTCTCCCCTGTCCCAACTGGGGGAAATTCAGAGCAAGGTGGTCAGCCTGAGACACAGCTGGGGGTGGCCCTGGGATTAGAGCTCACTTGGGCACCCTTCACTCCCCCAGGCAGTGGAGGGATACACACCCACTTCCTTACTGAACCAGAGGGAAGTAAAGGGTCTGGTAAATAACTGTAAGAGATTCAAGAGAAATAACAGGAAAAACTGGCTTTGGACTAGCTACATAGGTGGCAACATTTTAACAAGTTCTAAAGTGTGGGAGCATAGTTGGACAAAAAAACTGCTAATCCCCAGAGGTCTACAGCAATGATTTGGAAGGCCCTGGATTTATGAACAATCATTAGAATAACTAGCACTGACCATGTACTTAGTGCAAGGCATGACCTCTGGTGACCCCCCAGTGGCTACCATGACCCCTTCTTCTAGAAAGAGAATTTGAGGGTAGAGAGCTTGGGAAACCTGCTTCGGGTTACACAATTGGAAGGTAGCAGGGCTGGAGTTAGAACTAATTATTGTCTGCAAATAATTAGTGTAGAAAAAAAGCATATTTTCAATGACTCTTTTACTCTCACCCATGATTTACGTGTGTATGTATGTACACGCATGTGTATGTTGTATATGTGTGCACATTTGCACACATGCATGTGTATGCACATGTATGTGCACAAGTATACATGTCTACATGTGTCTATATACATACAAACATTTGTATTTATGTTATGATACATATCTATATTTTTAATTTATTCTTTCTTCAAAGGTTTTTTTAAAGTTGTATCTTTCCAAAAAGGTAAAAAATCTACAAACCTTTTGCTGAAAATTTAGCACGTGACACTCTGTCAATGAAGATAATACCTAGGCAACTAGTTCAGTCTCACTTACAGCTAAATTGGTAGTATATAAATAATAGCAGCATCTAGGCCAGACTGACAAGTACAATCCCAAACAGTCCCCAGCTGTGGGGAGCAGGCTGGGTGGTTGCTCGTGTCAGGGGACATTCTGCCCTCAGTGCACCACTGCAGAAGTAAGCACAGCACTGTGTCAGGGCTTTTTGCCTCCTTCAAAATGACTTAGAATTGTTTAATAATACAAAAATCCAATTATCAAAATTACAAAAGCATTTACTTAGGATCCGAGGAAAATATTCTCAACGCAACAACCTTAGAACATAGATATCAGACAGATAACAAGTAAGCCAAACTTTACATTCTCCTTTTAAAACTATTCATATATTGAATATTGCAAAAAATAATATGGTCAAGGATTAGATAATAAACACACTACAAAAGTCAGTAGGCAGCTTTTTTCTTTTCATCTTTGTAAAATATGTAGAGCCAAAAGTTGAATGACTTAAAAATACTGTGGAATTTGGTTAAGTATTTGGGTGAAAATAAAAATGGATTCCAACTGAACTCCTTAAAAAAATAAAATGCATTTCAAATAAATCAAAGGTGAAAATATGAAAAACCAAACCAAAAAAATGGTAGGAAATAAGCATGGATGACACACAAAAAATAATGATGACCTCAAGGTAAATGAGGCCTTTTAGTTTTAAGCATGCCACGACACTCAGAAGCCACAGGAGATGAGGTAAAAGTCTGACTTGAAAGGCACCTGTGTGAGCCTCTGCACTCTGACAAATGCAGCCCAGGTGAGCGAGGGGGAGTCTTGGGGAAGGCGGGATGAAGGGCATGTGGGGACCACCCAACTGTCACTGTGGCTTTTCTCTACATCAAGAATTACTCCAAAATGAAAAGTTAAAAAAAAAATTGCATTAAAAATGTGAAGTTCTGAACAAAAAACTACAGACAAATCAAAATAGAAATGTTTAATATACAAAAGTTCCTAAAAAATAGGAAAACAACAAAATAACCCAACAGTCCCAAAGAAAAATAAGCATCTCACTGAAGAACCACAAATGACTAATAACCAAGAGGAAAGATATTCAACCTCACTCAATTAAAATATGCAAAATTAAAATAATGAGGGCAATTTGAAAAGATCTAATTCTTAAATTTTACTTCTCAGAATTTATCCTACACAGACTTGCTCAACTACACGAAAATGTCTTGTTAAGGAAGCCCATAATTTTATTACTTCTTGAAATACTGCCAAACCAAACAACAACAGAGGCAGAAAAAAAAAATCCACCCCTCCCCGCCCCCCCAAAAAAACTAGAATTCTAAATGCACATCAATAGGAGGTTGTTTAAGAGGAAAAATGTTGGTATATCATTTTGGGCACATGTGCATACAATAAAATACTAGGCAGTCATTAAAAAAATCTTACTCATTCGATGGAATATCTGCTGGATGGTACTGTCTCTGTTCCAAGATTGTCATCATAAACTCTGAACTGTGTTTTAAGACATGTTTTCATATCACACAATTTGATGTTAGCATCCATATAGACTAGAAACATTACTGACATGCTTTGTCACACTTTATTTCTAGGTATATCATCCACTGTATACTAACTTTTCAGCATCCTCCACTATTATACTTAATTGCTAAAAACTGGAAAGAAATATCAAAATCATAGAGAATAAGGCCAGTTGATGGGAGCCTACCATTCAGCAGATATAACTACAAAAAATAATCAAGATAGAGGATTTTAGCTGATATGACCAATACATTTAAACTGGGGCCTTCTGCAACCCAACTTATTTAACATAATTTCTCTAAAATACCTCTCTTTTGAAAAATAACCCTAATGTGTTACTCTAAGATTTGAAGGAAGAGGATTAGAGGTACACAGAATAATTATGTAACTACAGATTTTCCACTATAAAGTTTTACCGAAATTGTATGAGTAACTCAAAACTAACCATTCCTAACATACCGTGATCTTAAGAAATCCCCATAAAAATGTAGCTAGAAGCTAAATGAAAGGCCTTTCTTCCAAACCCCCATATTTGCACCGATTTTAAAAAGCCCACTTAGATGGTAAGCATGGTTTGGATATATGTATCAATCCCAGATGTACCTACACTAGGAATATGATAGCTTAATTAAAACCCTGGCAAGGTCAGTAATGTTCATATGCAAGATGTTTCCGCAGAGTGTCACTTGGGTACAATCAATTAAAATGCACAGTGAATTGTTAAGAGGAAAAATCCAAAACAGGGCCTGTTGTCATACCAAAGGTTCTCTCATGCATTAAGAGGTTAATTTCTATTTGTTCTGATTCATGCATATAAAAGTAATATTTATATCATATATTCATAGCTTACTTAGATGAGTGATATCAATTTCTCTTCGTAATATGACCAGCAAACAAAAAACGCGGCAATTCTAATATAAAGAAATAGCATGTGACAAGGTTCCCTAAAACATTTCTATTTTGGACCTCACAAGCTAAATTGCTTTTGCCGGCCCCTTCCACCTCTCAGCATGGTTGACAGACAAATTGATCGAAACATTGGAAAATAATATGCTTGCAAAATTTCTCTGGGTGAGTTTTCAGTTCTTTTGAATTTTTCATACAAGAACAAAATGAAAGATTGCCTCCCTGATTTTGCCTCCATTATGCGTCCCCCTCTTATGTACTACAGGAGCATACAATACTTCAAACAGCAGCAATACATTGTAAACAAAATGTATAACATTTTTCATAAAACACCCAAGCTGTGGGAAGTTAAAGGACTGGGTAGCAGGCTTCTCTGCCCTGCAGATTATGTTGTTCAATTATAATGAATTCATACATTTGAAGTTGCCGCAGGGCCTCTCATTAGACATAGGGGTGTTTATTACAGGAAACATTGCTTGTATCATTTAAGGAGTAAGAAGGCTGGGTGATTTGATTAGAAATGTTGACAGTTGAGGTGTGTAAAGTATATGTCACTCACTCACATTTTCCAACTTCCATATTAGGATCCTTCATTTTTTATGAATTCTTTCAAACTCTCTTAGAGTTGCGGATACAGGGAACCAAGATGAAACTTTTCATAGTATGTTGCACACACTGGTATCGTTACCAGGTTTCTATTTTGACTTGTTACTCTTGGGTGTATTGATGCCATTTAACAAACAGATTATAGAAAGAAATTCTAATTATGCTCAGCCACATATAACCAAGGATGTAGAGAAAAACATGAAAATATGCATGTATTATATAATATAAACAGCCTTGTCTACCAGTTAACAACCATAAGTGCTTCTACTTTTCGTTCTTCAGACACCCCAGGCCCTCGGGCTCTTATAGAATTTTTAAATTAATGTCTATAGTATTATAGGGTAGGCAGAATCCTCATACATTTAAATTTACACCTCATGAAAATTCTTATTAACTAAATTTTTTCCTCAATACTCACAGGTCAAGAATCGATGAATAGTCAATTTTTTTCAGACAAAATTAAACAAATCATAAAAAATGGCATAATTTTCAGCATTGCAGATTAGATTTAGTGGGTAATATCTGCCAGATATGAAAAACAGAACTCATTATGTTGCACTAAAATAATTTTCACTGCAGTGTTTTTATTTCACTTCATCAGCTTCACCAGGTTTGAGAAGTTCATCACAATATTTCACAAAATAACTTACTCTGAAAGTCCATGCAGGTCTCATGTCCCAGCACATCAGAACAGAGCAGGGAGGCTGCGGACGGCCCTGGATCTGCTGGTACATGTGGCAGCTCCCAGCAGTGTGCCCCCAGCTGTCCCAGCCCCCAGCTAAACCCCCAGCCCCGCCTGCCTCTGCACAGTGTCACTGGGACAGGGTCACGTGGATTTTTATTTTTATTAACAAAAATCTTAGTCAAGAATTCAAGAAAACATAATGTTTCCTTTATTCCTACTGAAAACCCTAGATTCTTGCACGGTTTAGGTGCTGGTTTAGTTACTAATTATTGACAGTAATATGACAACACATTCAAACACAGCATGTGCAGGCCAGGCCGGCAGGGGCTCCACATGTACGGGCGCGGGGCAGAAGGGCTCGGGCAGGAGGAAGGCAAAAGCCCCTCTCCAGGAAGGAAGGAGGGTTTCAGATCAAGCTTTACGCCAGTCAATGCTCAGTTACTAAGAGAGAGAGATCTGAGCAGGCAAAGCATTCTCCAGATCAAATGGGAAAAGCAGATGTTTGTGGGAGGGCTTTGTTGCCTTTTAATGCATAAGTAACCTAAAACCCACATCCACAAAGAAATCGTAGCAATGCCCAACAGGACACCTGGGACCCCATCAAGAACTCATCCTGCACAGGGTTCTGGGGCCCCCGGGAGCTCCTCACAAAGCTTACTCTAGGCCAACCTGAAACAATGGCTTCTTACTTGGTCACATCCCTCCTCTCCTCTCTCCAACCACACTGGATGGAGGGCAAAGGGGTGTTGCATTAATGTCTTCACAACCCACCAAGGCTATTAGCCCTTGGTCCAAAATCACAGGTTTAGAGGAGGCTGGCCATCTGACTTAGCATCCAAGTCAGGTCCCACTTGGATGAGGGCTGAGTGGCCAGCTTGAGTGCAGCTGTCCCAGGTGAGCTGGGATCCACAGTCTCTACTGCAGAAAGATCTGGAAGACCTGCCTTCAATGGGAGCAAGGGTTCTCCAGGTACTCTTAAACTGTGAAGAAGGACTGCGGACTCTTCAGGGCAAATCTGGGTCAGGGGTCCACCTCCGAGTTATCCAGAGTCCAACATAGGATAGGATGATGATAACGGAGATTATTATCACTCTTGCTGCCCCTGCTGGTGCCGCTACCAACACTATCATCACCACTAAAATCACCAGCACACCCTATTACTACTACCACCACCACCAATACCACCACAACTACTACTATTACTACCAATACTACCTCCACCACCAATACCACCACAACTACTACTATCACTACCAATACTATAGCAACCACTACCACCATTACTACCACCAAGACCAGTACTATAACTACTAATACCACCACCATCCCATTACTACCACCACCACCAATACCACCACCACCATCAATATTACTACCACCACAACCGACATGGTTACTACTAATACCACCACCACCATCCCATTACTACCACCACCATTAATACCAACTCCATCATCCCATTACTACCACCTCCATCACATTACTACTACAACCACCATTACCACCATGACCACTACTTCATCTCATTACTACCACCACCACTAATACTACCACGTCCACTACTATTACTTCTAATACTACCATCACTATCCCATTACTACCACCACCATCATTACTACCACCACCACCACCAGTACCACCACCAATATTACTACCACCACAACCAATACGATTACTACTAATACCACCACCATCATCCCATTACTACCACCACCAATACCACCTCCACCATCCCATTACTACCACCACCACTAATACCACCACAACCACTACTATTACTTCTAATACTACCATCACCATCCCATTACTACTACCACCACCACCACCACCAGTACCACCACCATCATCAATATTACTACCACCACAACCAATACGATTACTACTAACACCACCATCACCAACCCATTACTACCATCACCATCAATACCACTTCCACCATCCCATTACTACCACCACATCCCATTACTACCACCACAACCACTACTACTACCGCCAACACCATCCCATTACTACCACCACCACCACCAATACCACCACGATCACAACTATAACTACTAATACCATCACCATCCCTTACTACCACGACCATCCCATGACTACAACCACCACCACCATCACTACCATCACCATTACTACCAATACTATCACAACCACCACTACCAATATCATCCCATTACTACCAATACCATTCCATTACTACCACCACTAATACCACCATGACCACTAATATTACTACCAATACTACCACCACCATCCCATTACCACCACCACCACGAATACCACCACCACCATTATTACTACTAATACCACCACCACCATCAATATTACTACACTACCACCATCATCACTACCACCACCATCAATATTACTACACTACCACCATCATCACTACCACCACCATCAATATTACTACCACTCCCACTAAAAACACCAGCACCACCCCATTACTACCACTACCACCACTAATATTGCCACCAATCCCTCCACAAGCACTACTACTACTAACATCACTGCTATTATTTCTACCATTATCACTACCATCACCATCACTACTACCACCACTACTACTATTACCACCACTGCACCACCACTACCACTGTTATTTACAATATCACAGCTACAATTATTACCACTACCACCAATACTATTCCATCACTACCACCACTACTACAACCACCACTACTACTACTAACCAGCAGTACCAGCACCACCACCTTTACTACCACCATTACTTCTATTACAACCATAACCCCCACCAGTGCAACCACTATTATTACCATTACTAACTCTACCACTACTGCCCTGGAACATTATTATCTCAAACACTGATGTGCCTTGACACTGGACCAGTGCTCAATACCTGTGATCACATATAAATTTTGTGAGGCAAGTCAAAGCCCCCCTTTCAGCAGAGGAAGAACCGAAGTGCAGAGAAGTTAACCACTGGTACAATTTGCCAAAGCCAATAAGCCCGAGCTGGCATATGGGCCCAGCAGCCTGGCTCTGAAGCCTCATCTCACATCCGATGGGACATGAACTGGCTATAACACATGACCATGCTAACAATGAACACCTAAAGCTGAATCTGGAAAAGGACCTTAAAATGTTGATCTTACCTTTTCAGGCAGGCAATGGTCTAACATTTTTGCTCTCCTGGACTCAAGGAATCTGCTTTGATCCACAGCATCTGGAGAGGGCTGGACAAGCAGCTGCGGCTCAGAGAGAGGTCCTGCAGGGAGGACCTGGCAGGACAAAGTGGGAGGCTAGAGCCAGGAAGGGGCAGAGGCTGGCAGGGGAGCAAGGAGCCAGCGTAAGTCACCGCCCTCTGCCAAGTATGGCCCTCCCAAAGCAAAAGCTCTCTCACCATAGCACAGATGACCAGCACTGCTTGGTAACATCCTCACCAGAGATCTCACAATCATTGTCAACTTTAAAAAACCTAACTATTTTTTTTTTAGTAGTCTTTGAAAATCGATCACCAATGGCAAAAATTTCTAGACCATCTCCCAAGCATCTCCGAAATTCCACTGTTCTTTTTTAAAAACTACCATATAATTGACTTTTGAGCCAAGATCTACTTTTTTTTAGCTTGGAGTAGAGTGGAGCTAAGTTTCTTGTGTCATCTTTCAAAACATCTGACTCTTCCCTTCCTCTCAAATCCCAGGACACTCCATCCCCTTGCAGGACTTCCCTGGGCGAGACCTTCAGCCTGGACAAGTGCAAAGAGACCCACGAGTCCTGT
This sequence comes from Myrmecophaga tridactyla, assembly GCA_004026745.1. Classification (NCBI taxonomy): domain Eukaryota; kingdom Metazoa; phylum Chordata; class Mammalia; order Pilosa; family Myrmecophagidae; genus Myrmecophaga; species Myrmecophaga tridactyla. Next base: position 3,031 of record PVIY010053624.1, on the reverse strand, counting down.
GACACCATCACTGTCCACGGCTGAAACCTGCCCACCCTGTCAGGAAAGGACAAACATGGCACTTCAAATCTTGGTGTGACATTATAATCAGAGTGCTTCTTAAAAGAAAAAAAAAAATGAACAAAGTACATGACACCCAGAGGCCACAATACAAAGTTCAATCCTTCAGAAAAGTATCTCTAGGGTTCAAAATTTAAAATTAAGGCAAGCTTTATGTGAAGTCTATACATAAGAATAGCCAGTGCTTTTCAGCCTACTCCTGACTTTTGTACTTTTAAGTGGTTGGCTTGCATTTAAAGCATGAGTATATTTTTCTAAATTGTTTATTTTGTTTTAGCATGCCTGAAAGTGCAACAAAGCTTAATATCTTACAAAGGCTACAATGTGAAACCACAGCATTCTTAAGTTATGAGTGACAAATCTGAGAAAACCTCTACAATTTGGCTTCCATATCTCTGAATTGGTATTTCAATGACAGATGTTTGTTGCGGCAAAAACCTCTGTCAGAACAAAATTAGGTGATCTATCATTTTAAGATATGGTCTTCATATACTGTTTACTCGGAGATATCACTTGCCTCAAGCCAATTTTGACCAAGAACATTTTGTGATATGGAAGTGATTTGTATATCATCATTTTTGTGATAAATGTAGCTCTTGAACACAAAATAACCCACCATTCCACAGTATTACAGTTAAAACTCGTACACCAGTAAATCTGCACTAGTGCTTTTATTACTACTAAGATACTGTATTTGGACTTCAGTAGATTTCTTTCTTTTATTTCTTGAATAAGGCTGCCATTTGCCTGCCTTCTGACTGCAGATGGGATTTCTAATCCACTTTTAGGGCACCCTAAATCCCACACTCTTCCCACAGTTTCTGGATCTTAGAGAAATGGGGCTTTCTTGGAGAGCTCCCCGAGATTTCTAAGGTACTCAGTGATCGCTCCTGAGGCCCTCACAGAGAGAGGTACTGTCTCTGTGAATAAAGCCAATAGCCATCTGGAGAGCTCCATCCTCCCGGTCCAGGGGGACCCGGGGTTGGAGGGGAGAGGTCATGGGTGGCCAGAGAGCGGATGACCCACAGTGGCCCACAGCGCAGGATGCTGTTTTTCCCGGTTTGTCCAGCTTTCTTCATAGAGTGTAGAATTTTGGTATATGCTGGGCAGAGGGTGCCCACATAGCCAGACCCCACTGAAAACTCTGGGTGTGGGTCTCTAATGAGCTTCCTGCAGCCGACGTCTCATATGCTGTCCCAATTCGCTGGTGAGGGACATACGGACCCTGTGTGACTACCCTGGGAGCCTATGACTGGTCTCCTCCAGACGTGGCCTAGGCATGTCTTCTCCCCTTTACTGACAGTGCCGGGTCCCTTTGGCTGTACTCAATCTCAGCTACGAGATGACTCCAGCCCAGTCTCGGGGGTCCTCCTGGTGAGTCATGAGGTGTTTTAGGGACCCCGACATGGAGGTGAGTTAAAATCACACTGCAAAAGGGACCTGTACATGGAAAAGGAAAGGTCTATGTGGCCATCTCAGCAAGAACCCAGAAGAGCCTTGAGAGGTGGGCAGCAATGAAGCTAGCAGTTCCGGGCAAGGGTCATCCAGAAAGACAAAGAAAGAGGGGCTGCAGAGGGGGCAGGGGAAAGCACAGCCACTGGGAGGGTGGAAGCCATTCTCGCAGGGGACCAACAGGGTCAGCAGAGCTAGAGGTCAGGCAGCCTGCACCCACACAGCAAGGCCAGCCCAAGGAGGCAGTGTGGACACAAGTCAAAGAGCTCGAGGGTAGCTGCGCTGACCGCTGCACTCGGCCAAGGGCATGTTTATTCTTACACATCTGGCACCTAGTCCATGAGGAACGGGAAGGGGCTCATGGGTACGTGGCCTCGGCCCCCACCGAAGGAGGGCAGGCCTAGCCAAGAGGGCTGGAGTGTCAGTCTGTGCTCCAACCCAACCCCAGAGGGCTGCCCTCAGCCCAGCTGAGCTGGGGAACAGGAAAGGCTGAGGAGGAGCTGCCGGCCTGACAGCAGGAAGGGGGAAAGGGGAGCACAGCTGGTTCCCAAGGAGAAGCTATGAAATCTGATCTGTGGCAGAGCAGTCAGCAACTCCAGCCTGCCAGGGCTGTGGACCAGGGGCCGGCGCTCTGGGCCTCCTCCAGAGGGACCACATGGACCTAAGCGCAATGGGGCCCAAATCCTGGGAAAAAAGGACCTGTCACCCTGGGGACTCAGGGGTCTTCTGGGTGGCGAAATGCAAATGCTGTGTACCACAAAACAAGCTACTCTACATAACAATCACTAAACAGTTTAGGATCTTACATGAGAACTCGAAATCCACCAGGAACATGCATTCATATAGTTTCTTCCATAAGACGTTTTCAGAGGCTTGCAGGGCTGTGGCAAAGGCACATACTGACAAGGGAAGAGTTCATACATTACGCTTAAAAGCGGCACTTGACACAAGTGCCTGTTTCCACACTACAGTTAGCATGTCTCCATGTCCAAAGGAATAAGAAATTATGGTTGAGCATAGCAATACTTAAATTTCAGTGTTTTACATGCATTTTCAACCTATTTTTCTCTCAGCTGTAGCACGTGAACAGCTGAAACAGACGGCGGCATAGTCATCGTTGCACAAGTTGTATCAAAAGGCCAGCGGCCCACACGGCACACTGCATTTTTCTAACAATCCACCCCCCGTTATCACATGGATGCTTCCGGAGCCTTGTAGATCAGTGCAGAGGGGAGATGGCACCTTTGACTAGTTTCCTTACTATCACTTACCTGTCAACAACTCAAGGTATCTGTAATTCATTAAATTCCACATTATGAGGAAACGACATCATGTCGTGACAGGGTTCTCTGTCATCCTGTCTCTGATCACATCTCGGCACAGTTCTGATTTCACGAGGGCCCCGCAGACACTTCACACAGGTCCCCAGGGACACTTCACACAGGACCCAGGGACACTTCACACGGGACCCAGGCACACTTCACACAGGACCCAGGGACACTTCACAAGGGACCCAGGG
>PVIY010053623.1:0-14573 GCA_004026745.1 Myrmecophaga tridactyla | reverse complement strand
TCTATTATTGTTTTATTTCTTTTTCTGATGTCTCTTTGTTTCTTTCTCTGAATCGATGCAAATGTTCTAAAAAATGATGAATATGCAACTATATGATAATATTAAGAATTACTGATTGTATATGTAGAATGGAATGATATATTAATGTTCTTTTGTTAAGTTTTTTAATTAATAAAAAGTTTAAAAAAAAAAAAAAACACATCAGACACAAGGTCAAAGGCTTTTAAAGTGATTTGTAAACCGATCGAATAGTGTGAACGAAGAGCTTAATTAGGAGTGGTGCCCGCAGGTGAGAAGCAGCCAGCCAAACGTGCCGGCTGAGACTTGGTGGAATACTCTGTAGCTATTTGAAAAGGAATGGATCAATTTTTCAATGTATGAAATATGCATTTTAAATCAGGTTAAACCCCAAAGGGGATTATTTGCAACCATTTCGAAGTGCCAATATGCCCATTAGCAAAGGACAGAATGGATTTTTGGGTCCCCTGCAGGTGTCTGAATTCCTCATTGAAAAACCCAGACTTTCAGAATAGTCACTTGCAGTCTCGGGGTTACTCCCCCTAAGGATTCGATTTCAGGGTGATTTCGGCAGTGCTGTTGGGCTGGCGGGACCCCTGAGCAGCACGGACAGGCGGGAGGGAGAAAGCCGAGGCCAGGGAAGGTCTGGGGACACTGGGGCATGTTCTGCCCCCTTGGGACGCTGGTCTCTCAGCAAGACCTTGTCCGTCAGTGGCAGCTCCCCAGCCGCAAACCTGTGTCCCCCCACCTGTGGGTTAGTTGGAAAGGCATTGCACACGGAGGGGTGAGTTCTTACTTTGTAGTCTGCTCAGGAAAATCATGCACCTTGAGTAATACAGGCAATTGTATACAACTGTCAGTGTTCAGACTGGAATTCTCCTCTTTCTTATCCACATGAAACCTTTTGTGGCCTCTAGGCATGCCAGGCTGTCACACCCGGGAGGCTGTGCCTGGTGGCAGCAGGCGGCTGCTGGCCTTGCAACCCCTGAAACGCTGGTGGTAACCAACGGAGCTTGGTTTTGCTTTGACAACTCCTCCTACAGCCAACACTATTGTTTTGGGCCACAGGCCATTCCTATTTTTTGCTAAATAAGGAAAAACAAAGGCTATTCCAGGCACAGAGCTGTGCTGGTGGCTGGTTTATTTGTAGTCTTGCCCTGGCACACTGCCCTCGTCACTGTGGCCACCAGGGAATTTTTCTGAAAACTGCCACGACAGACGCGCAGCCTGCTTCCTGCGTCTCCGAGACTCAGCCCCAGGCGGTGGGCTGTATGGGAGATGTTTTACGTACACATGAAACAAACTGTTCAGACCGTGGGCGGTGGGGGTGGAGAGGCTGTGCCTGCACAAAATGAACCAGGGAGAAACGTCCCCTGAGCCTCATAGAAACCAGGGGCTTTCAGGTCCCAGCCACCTTCCTCTCAGTACCTGGGATGCTTTTCTCTAATGTCTGCGCCATTTAATCTGAAAGAGTGGCGTGTGGTTGCAAGCCGCCACTTGTATGGGATTCTCTGCGGTGTGTGTGTGCTGCATGCATTGAGGGGCAACGATGAGAGGGAAAGAGTGGAGAGGGACAGAGGGGAGGGCAAGAGGGAGCAGGGGGGAGAGAGAAGCTATGAAAGCGTTGCCTCTGCAGCTTCCAGCTCCAAGGCCACGAGGGAGGGGTGCCTGGCCGAGGTGGGCGCTCATAGTGGACCTACCGCAGAGGGCTGGATGCCGTGTGGCCGCCAGGCCGAACCAGAGCACATCCCGTGGGGTGCTTTCCCGGTAAGCGCTGGCATTTCATTTCTCCTCCTCCGAAAGCTCCTGGCATGGCTCCAGGGGAGAAAGAATATATTGAGATTCGCAGATGGCCCCTCTCTCTCTCTCTGCCTTGTCTGGTTTGATAGTCACCTGTTAAAAAGATTATTGACTGCAATAGAGAAAGGCGAACTGTCTGGCTGAGCTGCCAGCCTCTGTGCCCATGGCGTCCGGGACGGAGTCCACCCGCAGGAGGTGCAGAGTAATTGCTGGTGCATGCTGCTGGAAATGCCCTGGGGGCCGGGCTGGCCTGAGGAGCTGAGACCCCGGGCTCCTTCTCTCCTTCTCTGCCGCCCCCAGTTTCCTGCCACAGAGCTTGCTTGCTGGTTTCTGTGGATGGCAGGTGATAATTGGTAGCCACGGTCTCTGGTCGGAGCTTAGGATCTGAGTCTAGCACCTGGGCTGGGCCCCCGCTGATGTGGCTGAGAAAGAGAGAGAGAGAAACACACACACACACACACACACACACACACACGCACACACACATACACGCATGCACACATGCTCACACCCTCTCTGGCCGCGGCGCGGGCTGCGTGGAGAGGGGGCTGCGTGGAGCGGAGGCTGTGTGTAGTGGAGGCCGCCTGGTGCAGCGATGCTCTGAGCCCTGGGCTGTGTCAAGGTCAGACTCGATTATGCCAGGTGGCAGCCTGAACGGCACTGCGCGGAGGGAGGCCCAGTTTAAAGACATGTTGCTGAGCAGAGGTACTTTCCTGGGGCCGGCTGCCGGGTGCCTGTGCTCTAGGGATTCTTGTGGTCGAGCCGGAGTTGCGCCTGAGCACGGAGTTAAGCCGGGTGGAAGCTCTTTCTCAAGTTTTTTTCTCCCTCGGAGAAGTCTGTCCACTCAGCCTGTTTCAGGGCAGGGGGTGGGAGTCGGGGGAGGGAGGAGAGTCTCTTCAGAAAGAGTGATTACAAGTTTTCCCGACGTCTTGGGAGTCTGTGGTTAGTTTATTCCTGTTGGAGAGGTTGTGCATAAATACGCAGGCTTGTTGCTTTGGAGTTCTGTTGTTTGCACATGCTGTGGACTTGAGGCTAAAAACTCCCCTGGAAAATTCTATTCCTCACTGCTAGACTGAAGTATACTTTCTTTTTCACCCCATCGTTGAAAACAGCTTTTGAGAGGAAAGGTGCACTTCTCAGCTTTTGGCCAGTTTCTCGGGTCTTCGGTGCTAACACGAATTCTAAGGGGGAACCAGAGAGAACCAGAACGTGAGAGATGGGCAAACACAGACAGATGAGTTGAGATCAGGTGTGTGCAGAAATGACTTCTCTTAACTGTGAAGAAAAACGATTCCTGGTGCAGCTGTGTTTTCTGATACACTTTCCTAAATTAATAATGTGGGGGTGGGGTGAGGGTGGATTTTAAATGAGTCCTATAGAGGGAATTAAGGTTTTATGTATGTATTTTTCCCATTTATAGCCTGGCAGAGGGAGAGACTTTTAAAAGGTTTGTAATTGCTCTTACTTCTCTGTGGTTTTTTTTTTTTTCCAGGAAACCCTGTCAGTCCTCTTTGATGGGGCCATACTTGGCTAAATTTTTTTCTAAAGAGATCATGAAGCTTCAGATCTTATATATACCAGATTAGATGTGGGGTCTTTGTAAGCAGACGAGGCCCTAGTCCAACCCAAAGAGAGGGTGGTGTCTGTGTCAGCGTTCCAGGGAATCCTCATCAGCACAATCATCCCTGATGCCACCTGAGAACACCTGTTCCGGGAGGGCAGGTGTGGACGGTCAGACAGAGGTGGCCACCAGTAGACCCTCGTCCTTTAGCTGACCTTCCTCACCTGCGGATTCTAGGTGTCAACTCCCAACTTCATTATCATGCAAAGCATTTTCTGTGAAACTTTATGAGCATAAACAGAATTATGTAAGGAAGATAGCTTGCAGCAGCCTGGAGGCTCTTTTCCCAGTCACAGTTGGCACCTCCCTCGAGTGGTAATTGTTGAGTGTGACAAAACTTCAGCACCCCCGCAGCCTTTAGCGAGTGTTTGGCAGGACCTGGCTCTGTGCTAGCCAGTGTTCAGGGCGGGGCTGATGGGGGGGGTCCCAGCCTTCTGGGGGTGTCCTCGTTCAGCGTGTGTCACGAGCACCCACTCTGTGCATACGCGTGACTGCTGAGGGTGTAAACAGGCTCTTGTCCCAGGACATGATCCACGGGGGAAAAGACCCAGAAATGGGCAATAGCAAGGCAGCCATGAATGCTAAGGTAGGTGGAAATGACACTAAGGAGTCCCTCCAGCCCTACCCGTCTTCCTGTCACTGCTGCAACCCAGTCTGTAGGATGTTTTGGAAATAACCTACTAGCCTTTAGGAACACTTAGTACCTAAAAAGTGCAACGAAGTCATAACTAAAGAGCAAGACACCCCCTGCCCAACGCTTGGCCCGAAGCTGTCATTGTCTCCACCACACCCACCTCTGCTCAGGAGGACAGAGAGAGGAAAGAGACACAGACAGACTCTCGCTGTGCAGAAGTGAAACAAAACTGCCAGCTGTCGCAGGGGCAGCGGCTGTGCCTGAGCAGGGTGGGGGGTGGGGGTGAGGGCTTATCGAGTGTGCTGGAAAAGGGAAGTGGTGCGAGGGTGAGCTTCCTACAGCGGACAGGTCATGGGCCCCAGGAGGGCCAGTGCGTTCTGCATGTGGGAAATGGGGTGGAGGTGTCGGTGAGCGTGGGTGATGCCTGTTGGGTGGAGGCATCGATGAGAATGGACAGTGCCCACTGGTTGGAGGTGTCCATGAGGACGGATAATGCCTATTGGGCAGAGGTGTCCATGATGATAGGTGATGACCCATTTGAGGGGTGCACAGGGCTCTGCCAACAGCTTTCAACCCATTGGTGACATCCTGTCATTTTGCATGGCATATTTCCTGAATGCTGCAAGATGTTTCTAGGACCTGGTGAAAAGGAGGGGCAAATAAGATGTCTCCCCACACACAAACAATGGCACACAACAGGGCCCCTAAAGGCATAAATTACACAACTGGAGCCTAAAAATAATTAAACGTTCAGAAAATAGGGCACCCGTAAAGCATGATATATTAACATAGGAAAGACAAAAAGGAAGGAGGTGTTAACCATCCCACAAATAGCAGTAGATTATATTAGGAAGCTAAGGTGGCAGAACCACACTTCCCCAGAGTCCCTTAGAGAAGCACATTCGCCCACACCTCTGAATGATCCACCTCAGTGCCTCCTTGGGCCAGACGAGAGACCTGCGGGCTTGCCCCATCTCATCTGTCCCTACAGTTCTCCATCCTACAGCCTGAGATGCCAGGGTATGTACTTATTAAAATAGAGGTCAACATCACCTCGTCAGTCTATGGTAAAGAAAAAGTGTGTATGTGTGTATATTGGTGTGTGTGTGTTTGTGTGTGTGTATGGTGCATTGATGCCTTCCGTAGATTTTATACTAGATTTTATTGCAAAATCTCTGGTGTTTGACTTTCAGTGACTTGTTTATTATAACATCGTGAACTATAGCCCCATAAAAGGAGGGTGTGAAATTTCTACTTTGGCCTTAAATTCTTTCCTTACGCGGCCTGCTCCTTCGCGTTATTTTGCCAACGTCCATAGCTTTTGAAATCAGGGGGACCTGATCAGTAAGCTATGTTCAGAATCCCCATGGGGCACATCAGATGTCGGAAACCCCAATGCATCCAGTGATTTTCTCCCAGCGCTGTCATTCCTACTTTAACAGTTCTTCCAGAGTCCATTTTCCTCTTAGCCTCCACTTCCAGTCCTGCCACCCAAAACCAAAGCCACACTGCTACTCTCCTTCTCTGTGCCCCAGGTTCTCTGCACCATTCCACATTCCTTCCCCTACCAGCCTCTTCTTTAAAACCCCACCTGAAAAAAGGCCTTAGGGTTTTATTTTCCAATGGAATGCCCAAGGGACCAGAGGGCAGCAGAGCAGGGGGAGGGAAGGAGCAGCCTTGGGTGCCCAGAGGCCTTCTCAGCTAGGGTTGGCTGGTGCACAGGCCTTGGGTCCCGGGCTGGGGTCAGGGGTCAGCTGGTGGGGGGTCTCACTGTGTGCGCAGGCCATGGATCCTGGGCTGGGGTCAGGGGTTAGCCGGTAAGTGTCTCACTATGGATGCAGTGCATGGGTCCTGGGTGAGGTCAGGGGGCAGCTGGCCCCGGGCTGGTGTGAGAGGCCTCCCTGGCACACAGGAAGCAGAACCTTTCTGGTTCTGCTGGGATGCATGTCCCTCTTGAGTGCAGACCACCGTGCACCCAGGGGGTGCCCCCCTCTTCCGCATGTCTCTGGGCACCCCTGGCCTGGGGAGCAGTAAGGAGGGAGTGAGGTTGGACCGCGGGGTGGGGGTGTGTGGGCTGCAGGCCACAATCTCGTAGCCAATGCTTCTGCACAGGACGGGCCTCGGCAATGGAGAGGTCACCCGTCCACCCAGGCCTGCGCGTGGAGGCAGTGAATGGCCAGGCGAGGAGCCCAGACATCCCCGAAACGTCTGTGGTGGGACCACAAGCTCAGAAAGACCGGACATATTGAAGAACAGACGTGGAGGATCTCCTCGGAGCCTCGTGCTGTTTGAAATGAGGCGGAGCGCAGGGATGGCTTCGGATAACGGGAAGCGTTTCTGACTTGTCCTGTGACAGTTCTTTGTGGAGTGGGTGTAAGCTAGGCTGTGGGCACTAAAACCACATCCCAGGGCTGTCAGGTTGGGGTTAGCTGAGGCCCAGAGTGGTCTCCATGGGGGGACGGGGGCTCTGCCACTGGGAAGGGGGGAGGAGGGGGGAGGGAGCATGCGTCACTCACCACCTTCCTTCCAGAGTGTGCTGGGCATGTGTTGAGGTAGAATTCTCCCATGCAGGGGGACGGGGAAGGCGTGGGGGGCCGGCGTTCACCTCCCCACCTGCAGGAAGCTGTCGGGGGTGGCGAGCTGCAGTGCAGAACTCCTGCCCGCTCCCCTGGTCTCTGTCCACTTGATGTCCGCCTGAGAGCCAGCACCCTGCTGGAGGTACCACAGCCTCGAGGAGAACACGGCCTCCATCTTCTCCTGCTGTCAGGGCCCTCCCTGCCTGGGACTTACAGGACAGGGCACGGCCTAACTCCTGCCTCTGCTTCTGCCCAGAGCTCAGGGCAGCCCGCCTTCCATCCAGGCTCGGAGCTGTGGTCGAGGTTCCTGGGGTGCCTGGCACTGGCTCCTGGCTTGGTGGAGATCCTGTAGTTAAGAAGCCCTTGGGATCCAGTCATCCAGGGCCTTCTTGGACAGGAGGGGGAGAAGCTGGGGGTTCCTAATTCAGGAAACACTGTCTCTCGCCCACCCATGCCAGCTTGGTGCAGGAGCTTAGGTCTGGCAGGGCTGAGTGAGGCTGGCCATTGTCCAGGGAGGGCCAGGCCATAGATGTGGGAGGGGTGCCAGCTGCACCCTGAGGACCCCTGTCCTGCCCTTTGGGCCACAGGGCATCTTGGTGCTGGTCACAGTGAGTCTGCAGGTCCTGCCTCACCACAGGCAGAATGGGGGCATCCCAGGAAGAGTGGACATGTGTGTTGTGTGGTGTGGATGTGCCCCAGATGGAGTGGACACGTGCCCATGTGGCATGGACACACCCTAGGCAGACTGAACATGTGTGCCATCTGGATTGGAGGTGCCCTGGATGGCGGGGACATGCCCTAGGCAGAGTGGACACACATACCATGTGGTGTGTATGTACCCTGAATGAGCTGGATGAGCACAGGGAGTGTGGAGTGGACATGCATACCATGTGGAGTGGACATGCCATGTGGGGTGGACACGCCATGTGGAGTGGACACGCCATGAGGAGTGGACACGCCATGTGGAGTGGACACGTCATGAGGAGTGGACATGCCATGAGGAGTGGACATGCCACGAGGAGCGGACACGCCATGTGGAATGGACATGCATGCCATGTGGAGTGGACACGCCATGTGGAGTGGACACGCCATGTGGAGTGGACACACCATGAGGAGTGGACACGCCGTGTGGAATGGACATGCATGCCATGTGGAGTGGACATGCCATGTGGAGTGGACATGCCATGAGGAGTGGAGCTGCGTGCCCCGACCACACTTATAGTGCACCAGCATAGCACAGAGGGCAGGCTCGGACAGCAGGGGCATTGCCAAGAAATCAGGCCTCTTGGTCGCTGAACCAGAGTGCCCAAGTGTGGTCAGGCTGGGCCTAACGAGGGGTTGCAAGACCCTTCCAGGAGGGCAGTAAATGCTCCTTTCCTACTGCATGTCTATGGGAGGTTGGATTTTCCTCATTACCTCATGTCCCAGCAGACTGAGGGCAGAGGTAGAGATGAGAACCCAGCTGTCTCCGTAAGACAGATCTTAAAGAGTTGTACAGAAGGCAAAACAATGGCATTTTTTTATCACTAAATGATTTTTTGTTTCAAAAAATATAATTATTTTCCATAAAAGTGTTATTTATGCTAACTTGCAATGAGTTTATTATTTTTTAATGAATAAATTCTCAAATTTTTCCATTTCTATTTCAGACATGGTAAATATCGATGGAGATAATCCACAGAGACTTAGAGGTGCTTAGCAGCTTCGAGAGTGTAGAGAGATGTATTAGTTAAGGTTCTCCAGAGATACAGAACCTACAGGAGATATATACATAAAAATTAGGAGATTTATTACAGGAATTGACTCTCGCAACTGTGGGTACTGGCAAGTCTGTGGGTACTGGCAAGCCTGTGAGCAGGCTACAAGTTGGAAACTTGATAAAGGTGACATTGAATCCCCCATGAGAAGCTAGCTGGCTGAAGTAGAGTTAGAAATTCTTCCTCATGGCTGCTGAAATCCTCAGTTCTCCCTCTAAGGCCTCCAAGTGACTGGATAAGGAGACTGCCCCTCATTGCTGAAGGCAGTTTCCTTTGTTAACTGTAGATGCAACCAGCTGCAGGTGCAGTCCACTGACTCTGCGTGCAAATCCATCTTTGAAATACCCCCACAGTAACAATCAGGCCAGTGCTTGCTTAACTCAGTTATACCATAACTGAGCCAAGTTAACACATGAACTCAGTGTCATAAGGGTTCCTAAGACTGAAGTACTAGGTGCTTTGGCTGCACAGCCCTGTGATTAAGAATAGCCAATTGGGGTTTGTGCTGGGGGACACTGGTGTTCCAGACGCAGTCTGTCAGAGGGGGCTCGGGTGAGTGTTGCAGGTTCACCCGATGCTCCGCCTCAGGAGCAAACAGGCAGGCTCCTTATGAAGGAAGACAGTGGAGAGCTTTCCTTTTTTTCTGCCCGGGGTCGGGGGAGATTTCCTTATAAAAGAACCAATTGTATACAGTTTTACACAGTTGAGATCTTCCTCATGCAGCTTGTGGTGAGTTTAACATATTAGTTCAGAAGACACATGCATTTCAGACAATGTAAAATTTCTGTGTGTTATCTCAGATCAAAAGATGAATAAAATCTAAAGTGAATGAAGATCTAAATATAAAAATACAAACATAAGCACTTTAGAAGAAAATATCTTCAAGAATATTGGAGAAAACCTTTATTTTAGTTTCTCAGCTGAGAAAATAACTACCAAATGGTGGGTTGGCTTCAACAGCAGGAATTTATTGGCTCCCGGTTTTGAGGCTAGGAGAAGCCCAAAGCTGGGGTGTCAGGGCAGTGTGCTCTGGGGCTGGCTGCCAGGGCTGCTGGTCCTTGGCTGTCCTGTCACAGGACGGTGCCCAGGTGGTGACTTTTCCTTTCTCCTCCGGTTCCACTGACCTTCCGTTTCTGGCTGTTCCTTGTGGTTTCTCCTTCTGTGTCCAATTTCCTTTGCTTCTCAGGACGTCAGCCACACTGGGGTAAGGCTGACCCGCGTGTGGTTTATGCACACCTCAACCAACACGGCCACGCCGACAGGACCAGGGTTAGGATCTAGCATGCCTCTGCGGGGGACGTGATTCATCTCCACCAGGCGTCCAACCAGGCAGGAAGCTGAGAAGCCACACACGACAAGACAGACAGTATGTGCTGGCATAAAATTTTACATCTTCTGTATGGAAACTCACAGCTAGGTTTAAAGAAGTGACAGCCTTGGAGAAAATATTTGCATCACGTATACAAACACTTGTAGCCATATTATATAAAGACCACGTACAATTAAATGAGGAAACTACAAATAAACTTAAACAGAAAAAGGAGAAAAGATTAATGCAAATTACCAATAACCACAGACAAAGATTTCAAATTACTAATAATTGGGAATTAAAACAGTACGTATTTTTCATTGTGGTAAGATATATATAACACAACATTTCACATTTTAGCCACTTTTAAATGTACACTTCAGTAGTATTAGTCATATTCACAGTGTTGTGCTCCCATCACCATCATCTATTTACTAAGGTTTTTCATGACCCCAAAAGAAACTCTGCACCTCTCAAGCGACAACTCCCCATTCCCTCCCACCTACCCCACCCCCACCCCAGCCCCTGGTAACCCTAATCTACTTTCTGTCCCTACTGGCCTGCTTATTTTAGATATTTTATATTAAAAACTGAATCATACAATAGTCATCTTTTTGTGCCTGGCTTATTTCACTCAACACAATGTCGTCAAGCTTCATTCATGTTGTCGCATGTATCAGAATGCCGTTTCTTTTCACGGCTAAATAATATTCCATTGTATTTATATACTACATTTAATTTATCTGTTCACCTGTTAGTGGACTCATTTTAGGTTGTTTCCACCTTTTGGCTACTGTGAATAATACTGCTATGAACACTGGTGTACAAATCTCTGTTTGAGCTCCTATTTTCAATTATTTAGGAATATATCTAGAAGTGGGATTTCCAGGTCTTATGGTAATTCTATGTTTTACTTTCTGAGGAACCGCCAAACTGTTTTCCACAACAGCTACACCATTTTACATTTCCACCAGTAATGTACAGGGCTTCCAATTTGCCTGCATCCTTGCCAACACTTACTGATTTCCATTTTTTATGTAAATGCAATCCTAGCGAGTATGAAGTGCTATTTCATTGTAGTTTTGATTTGCATTTCTCTAATGGCTAATGATGTTGAACGTCTTTTCATGTACTTATTAATGACTTATATACCTACAAATGTCTACTCAAGTCTTTTCCTTAGTTTTCAATTGGGTTGTTTGTCTTTTTGTAGTTGAGTTGTGGGAGTTCTTTATATACTTTGGGTATTTATGAAACACTTGTCAAAGACATGATTTGCAACTTTTTTCTCCCATTCTCTAGGTTGTCTTTTCACTTTCATGATCATGTCCTTAAATGCAGAAAACTTTTTAATTTTGATGAAGTCCATTTTATCTATTTGGCTCTTTCATTGCTCATGCTTTTGGTGGTATCTAAGAAATCATTGCCAAATCCAAGGACATGACTGTTTCCTCCTGTTTTATGGTTTTAGCTCTCAAGCTTAGGTTCCTTTTGAGTAGCTTTTGTCTGTGGCGTAAGATACTATGTTGCCTATCAGATTAGCACTGTTAAAGGGTGATAACTATCAATCCCGGGTTTGCAAAATGCCTCCTCTCCTTAGTGACAGCCTTGTCATGAGACAGGGCCTTAGTAGCCATAGGGTATTAAATTACTATGCCCAGAAATTTTACTTTTAGAATCTTTCCTAGAGGTATACTGACAAATACACACGCACTGTCTTTGTTCATAATAGAAAAAGGAAATGTGAACCACCCAAACACCCACCGGCAGAGAGCAGTTGGGTAAGGTACCGTGCATCATACCTTGGAATACTAGATTTGACCGTGGTAGAGAATGACATGGCTTCAACACCGTGGTTTAAAGGTGGCTGTGATGTGTTAAGTGAAAGAAAAGCAGAAGGATACCCTGAATGCACTGCACCCTGAACAATGCACTGCAGAAGGACTCTGCTAAGTGACGCACAGGGAGCCCGCAGTGGGCAAGCACACAAACAGTGCAACGCTGGTGCACGGCCCTTTCCTCCAGGCAGGGGCAAGGGGTCCGCGGGGCCCAGGGGGACGGCCGCCTCGTCCTCTGCTCACCTCCATGGGTAAATCATCGGGAAGTGTTTATTTTTCTTATAATAGAAAACCTTTTCAAATGAAACACAAATAGACAAAAAAAAAAAAAAAAATGCCCCCTAGAATTTTTTCAATACAGTTTGATCTGTTTTGCTACAAATGGTTCTCAACAGATAGTGTTCCTGTTCGGGACAAGATTCCCCAGAAGGGCATCCTCCAGCAAAGAGCCCTTCCACAGAGCCCCTGCCAGCCCCTTCACTGGAGTCGTACTTCCTCCTCAGTCCATGTCCACAAAGCAATTCCATTGCCTTGAGAAAGGAAAACACTTGTCAATTGCAGGGTTGCTTTAACCTAACCTCCAAAACAAACATGCGGTTCGGTCAAACAGGCCTTACCACCCCACTTGCCACCTCGGTCTTAGCAAAACTGGAGCACTGCCTCCGCTCCTGTTCTTGGTGGGATGTGCACCCTGGGTTGGGGGTTCACCCTCCCCCTAGCTCTCCTTCTAGCCCCTGCCATCCTCTCAGACCCCCTCAGCTCACTCTGCCCAAGCCCCAGCAGCAGCAGCTGCTTTCCTGAACCCAGTGTGCAGGTGGCCACTGCCCTGAGGGTGAGAGGGGGGCAGAATCACACAAACCTTCACTCCGTCTTAGCTACCTGCCAGGCCCTGCACTGTGCCAGACACTGAGGACAAGGAACCCAGGTGACATCCTAATCATCACTTAGCAGGAGGCATGAGGCTGAAAACACATGGCTGCCACACCATGCCATGCCATGCCCTCGGGAATAGTCTTCTTCCAACACCCAGGAGCCACTGGCCCAGTCCGAGGACCCCAGAGGCTTCCCACGTGGTGGCACAGGGAACGATAATGTGACGGCAAAGAATATGACAATGGCGCCTCTGGATTAGCCACTGTGTCGCAGGGCTCACAAGCAGGGGGCACATTGGTATCTATACCCCCATGGGTGCCTGCCCTGTTTGTAGGAGCTTCTCAGCCTTCCCAGGAGGGGTGTCCTTGGCCCTCGGCCTCTGAGGGCTTTGCAGAGCAACCAAGGCCTCCAGATGAGTTAAGGCAGGGGCCCGAGCCCCCAGTGTGGCTCCTGGCCAGCTACAGCCCCTACAGCTGTGTTCCCCGGAAGATCAGTGCCCACTCCTGCCTCTGCCCTGCCAGCTAGGAATGTGCCCAGTGCCTCTGCCTGTGCCCAGGTTGCTAACCGTGGTAGCTCCACAGTTGTGGTCACCCCCATGCCTCTATCTGCCCTCCAGGCCACACCCGCAGGCCAGCCAGAGGGTCAGGGTGGGGTGTGGCTGCTGTCCCCTCCCCCAGGCCGTGCTGCCATATCCAGTCCCGTGCAGTCCAGCAGCCCCTTTGTAGATCTCTGCACACAGGCATGCAAGTGGGCCGGAGTGGGGGACAGCACCAAGGACAGCGCATTCAAGAGTCCCCTGTCTAACCCCAGTCCCTGGGGCCCATGTGTGTGGGGGGGGGGGCAGCACACAGCTAAAGATGGGGGTGCATTACCGACCCATGAGGAGAGCACTGGGAGAACATGCCGAGGCCTCTGAGGCACAGCACGGGGAGAGGGAATATGCACGTGTGTGTGTATTCACATATATGTTGCATACATGTAGTGTGCATGAGAATGGGCCGGGGGGTGCTGTGAGATGGAAAACTCCCTGTAAGACACTCTGCTCTTTCTTCTGGCCCTCCATATACTGGCCCTCTCGAGCAGAGCCGGGCACTGGCAGTCACAGGCCCTGAGGGGTCAGCCTAGAGCAGGCAGGGCCACCGCAAGCCAGGGCCAGCAGGTCTGGGGCTCAGGGTCTACCCCAGCCCTGAGCCTCTCCTTCCCGGTGAAACTGAAGGGTTTGAATCTCCTCCCTCCCCCTGCCGGCTCCGGGGGCCTTAGTTCTAGAATTAGTTCTTTCCTGCAGTGTGTGGCTGTGCTAAAGGCATACAGGAAATGGGCTGGCAGGCGGGGCAGGGGGTGACTGCAGGTGTGAGGTAGAATGGCAGCTTGCCCACGGTGGGACTCAGTAAAGGTGTGTTTTCTAAATTCATTCCAAAGGCAGAGCCCTTGGGGACAGGGCTTGGGGTCTCCTCACCCAGTTATTCCTCCAGCAAGCATGCTATTCCTGTGCAGAAAGTACTCGGGGAAACATGAAGCCTCGGGAAAGATGGCTTTAACGTTGTCTGAAGACACTTCCCAGGAGGGTCCTGTCTGTGTGAGGCTCGCCTGCGTGGGCAGGGCTGTGGTGCCATCTGAAAAGGGGGTGCAGGCCTGGGTGCCCCTGCCTCCTGAGAGGGTGGATGGGGCCCTGGAGACCCGGCCGGGCCTGCACGGGTCCTCCCGCGGCACCTCCAAGGGCTCCCGTGGCCCGACCCAGTACCTGCCTCCCACGCTCCTTTGCATCGTGAAACCACTGGACGCGGGCTCGTGCGGAAAGAGACCCCCCCCGCCCCGCGAGGGTCCCGCCCTCCACAGTGTTTTAGGGCATCCGCGTTGGCATGGCCTCCGAGGCAATGTCACGGGCGGCGTGGGCCTGGGCGCCGCCGCCTCAGCCTCGCTTTGACCCACTCCCACCCCAGGCTCGCGCTGGTCGTGTGCCTGCGGCCCGCCCGTGGGGTCCGGGAGAGGACCAGCGCCGTGGGCGCCCGCGTCACGTGCCTGGCTCGCGGCGACAGATGGGTACGGGACGGGGAGGGCTGTGGGGGCGGGGGGAGGGGCGCCCAGAAGGTGGGCGCTCTCGGGGATGGATGGGCTGGGGGACGCCGGGAGGGGGGAAGGGCCGTGCG
>PVIY010053622.1:0-14593 GCA_004026745.1 Myrmecophaga tridactyla | reverse complement strand
CTTCCTCCTGTGAAGCTGAAACGTGTCTCCTTGTAACTTTCACGCATTTATTCATTTCCTGATTCCTAAAGCTCCAGAGTATGATTTTATATCCCTTAAGTATTTGAAAGCATTTATCATGTTCCTTCTAATTCAACCCTTCGCAAGTTTTAACTTTTCCAGTCTTCTTAAGTATTTCTCATATTTACATCTTACATGATGATTACATTCTAAGTTTAGCAGGAAAGTTGTGAATAAGCATAGTAAAAATGACACTTGAAAATTTCTTAAATCACTCCTATAAGGTGTGTACATTGTTTAGTTCATGCAATATTAAGTTGGAGAGCTATGATAAAAGGAACAAACGCAAAGATGTTTCTGATTCTGTTTTAATGTCAGGATTCTACAAGCTTAATAGAGCTAAGTTTGTTTTAGTAAGGAGCAAATGAGTATGTGAAGTCACGTCTTTGTGGAAGATGAACACATAAGTGAAATGTATAAATGTTAAATTTTTACTGTATGTGTTGTCTAGTCTTTTCTCCATTCTAACAAGTCTTGGAACTATATTCTTCTGGGAATTCTACTTTGTCAGTTTTATTTTGTTTTTGCTTTTCAATAATATGATATTTAGGAATCAGACCTGACCTGTGAACCCCCTATGTAGAGCATGATGGGGTAACCACTTAAACTTGAAACTATAATGCAGTTTAACTGCCCTATCACTTTGATGAACTAATATTGAATTAAAACTGCTAGGTTTTGTTTTGATTTGTTTCTCTTTAAAGAGGAGTTGCTGTCAAATTAGGGATTGATAAATGGATTATCTGTGTAATTTATAGCCCAAATGCATGACAGTAGATTTGCTCTTGATAAGCATAATTTTATTGGGCTCATCCAGTCCACTCAAGTCAAATGGAGAGTAATGTGATACATACGTAAATGGATGAAAGCTCATCTTTATGGAGTGCTGTAGCAGAGCCGACTCTGTTATATAGATGTCTGACTTCATGACCAAGACCACAATGTTCTTTTTATTCAATACATTCGACATATATTCACTGAGTATCTATTATGTGAAAGGCACCATAAAACAAAGCCATAGTTGATATGTAATGCATGACCTCTATAATCTAGGATTGTAGATTTAGTGGATGGACATGATTTATGCCATAAAGTTTTAGTGGTGCTGTTTTAGCTTCCTAGGCTGCTTAAAACAGAAACTATGAAATGGATTGGTTTAAACAATGGGAGTTCATCAGCTTACAGTTTGAGGCTGTGAAAATATCCAAATCAAGGCATCATCAAGGCAATGTTTTCTTTCCAAAGACCGACTGCGGTGATCCTTGGCTCCTCTGACACCTGGCAAGGCACATGGAGGTGTCTGCTGGTCTCTTCCTTCTCTTCTGGGTTTTGTGGATTTGCTTCTATGGCTTTCTCTCACTCTCTATATTCATCCCATGTATAAAGGACTCCATTGATAGGATTAAGTCCCATCCTACTTATGATAGGGTCATACCCACAGAGAGGATTAGATTTAAGAACATGTTTTTCTGGGGTACATGCAGCCTCAGCCCCCATGGTTGGTATTTTGAAAAGATGAATTCTAGTACAGAAGAAATGGTATAATTAATCTTGCCTGGGGTTGGTGGCTAGGTATGGGCATGTTATAAATTCTTCTTTGAAAGTATACCACTAAGAATCTTAAAGGATAAAAGGAGGGGGGACACCTTGGAGAAGATTCTTGAAAAAGAGGAAAGAGACTTAATGGGTTCCCAGAAGCATGAAGCTGGTCTCTCTACAGGAACATAAAGTTTTTCAAAGTAGAGAGGTTGTGGGGAGATAACTAAAGAAACAAGGAAGAACCATATCATGAAAGGATTTCTCTACCATACCTACACCTTTTACTACATTCTATAAGCAATAAGAGCCAATAAAGAACTTTAAACAAGGGAGTCCCATAAATGAGTGTACATGTTAGACAACATCTCTGCCACTGATGTGGAGGAAGGAGTAGAACGCTTGGAGAACAGGTAGGTAACGCCTGCAGCAGTCCTTGTTAGGGATGAGGAAGTTCTGAAGGAGGACAGCAGCAGTGGGGATGGAAGGGCAGGGAAGATATGATAGACATAGGTAAAGCAGTAGACCGTAAAGTTTTGATGGAGGAAAATCAGGATGATCCCTAGTATCTGGCTTGCTGAACTAAGAGGATTGAGGTAGGTTCACCATAATAGGGAATAAGGATGAACAAAAGGGAACACTGTTGGCCCATTAACTGTTAATGTCTGTGAGATATGCAATTGCAAAGACAGTTATGCAGTTATGTATATGGTTCTGGAAATCAAGTAAAGTGCATGGAATTAACAAATAGATTTGGAGAGTTAATCTGAAGAACTAGAAATGGTTTCGTGGCTGCATTCTTTACAATTGAGAAAGGAAAAGACCAAGATCAAAATCTTGGGGATTCCAAGATTGAAAAAAATTAACAAAAAAATGGGAAAGAAGCTAGCAAAGGACACTCTGAAGAAAAGGGGAGTTATCACTATCATCATGTTGAAAGTTGATAAAGTAAATGAAGGTATCAAGCAATTTAATGAACTTGGTGATTTGACATCTCTGGTAAACTCTGCTCAAGGGATGTTTGGGGAGAAATCGTGCCAGAAGTTCTGCAGTGGACTAAAAATAACTGGCTGCTAGGAAGGAGAGTGGACATGGTTCTCTTCAGGAACTTTGCTCTGAACAGAAGAGAGACCAGACTATGGGGTGGGGGAACCTGTGGTGCCATGCTTAGAGGTGAGAGGTGGTCAAGAAGAAAAGAACGGAAGAAGAAAGAAGACATCGCAAACACAAGAGAAGGCACACGTTTGGAGGAAGTTTCCAGGTGAGAGGACAAAATATAGGTCCTGAGCCTGGAGGAAGGATGAGCCTTCCATGGGAGTCACTCCTATTGGGAATGAAGGAAGTAAGGAAATATGGATTCGGATTGGGACAAATCTGTGGGTGTGAATGTTGATGATATTGCTCTCTGTTAGTCTGTAGCGATGGGGTGTGGTTGGGATTGTCCTTGCAGGAATGGAAGACAGTAGATCGGTGAGATGGAATAAGGTCTGCTGGGGCCTCTGAGGGGGAAACCATAAATTTGTAGTGCTGTATTATTTTGTTTTTCAACATTTTGTTCTCTAGAAAGGGATGCAAAAAAGTTATGTTCTTTTCAGCAAGTAACATCTATTCAAAGAGATAGGAACATGTCAGTGTCTTCAGGGGGGAAAGACAAATAGATATATCAGAACAATCTCATATATATTGGCAATAATTTTATATGTCTATATAAGTTTATTTATTTATATGTATGTATGACATATATCACACTCAATAAATATGTCATAATATCTTATATAAGTATAAGGTTATATAGGTATATAAATATGGATGCATAGCTCTCTAAGGAAAGAAACAACTGGACAGTCATTGAGGGCTTAATCCACAGGCAGCACACTAAGGACTTCCACTTACATTGGCTACATTTACTCTTTAAAGCAGCCAGTAGAATTGATGTTGTCATTTTTACAAATGAGGGAATTGAATCTCAGAGAAGATAAGTAACTTGCCAAAATCATAGAGCTGAGATTTGAATATAACCCATTAGCTTTAAATAAGATTATTTTAGTTTCACAGTGGAGTATATCATCAATTGCCTGACAAGTCACATTTTTCACCCTTCCCTTCATGTGTTGGATGAAAGCAGATATTTGTACAATAGCATGAGGTGAAAACAAATTCAGAGTTTCTTTTAATTTAATTCAATTCTTAACAGACAGCAGGAAACTAGTTGAGGCCACTGATAAGCTACTTCGCATTAAGTCGTGGTTAAAAGATTCAAGATAAAGATGGGATTCTTATAAGCAGTGAAATAAAAAAAGTAGATTGTGTTAGATTATGCTTCATATGCTTTCTGTGGTAGTCACAAAAATGTTAGCAAAAGAACAATCAAATTAAATGATCTTACAGATGTCTGCAGATACAATTTTATGGCTAAAAGTAAAAATTATGTTTAATGCATATTGTTATTGCTTAACATCTGTAAAATAGGTTTTTTACTTACAGTTGAGATAACGACGCACATTCTTGACTGTTTTGAACAAAATAACAGAATATACCACCTCTGTGTGATATATTCCACACTGGATCACTGTTCTGTCCCAGGTCACAGTACAGGAAGTAAAATCTCAAGGTGTGGGAAAGCCACTTTGTAGTAAGAATCTCTCTTGTGTACAGCTTGATATTCTGCCTTCCTGCTACAGTATCCCGGATATATTCCAAGACACGTTACCCTGTCTCCTGCCAGAGAATATAGCAAAGTCCTACAGGCTTTTATTTAATGTTGGGGCTTGAATCACATCCCCACAAGACACGTTCAAGTCTTAATCCATGTTCCTGTGGGTGAACATTTGTCAGCAGAACATTCAAAGATGTTATTATCAGTAGGGTATGGACTCCTTTGTGATTTGGACTGGAGGACATATAAAGAGGACACTCAGACACAGTCTTTCAGTAGAAGCTAGAACTCGGAGAAAGCCACAGAAGGAGATGACAGAAATAGATCGCCATGTGACAGAGGCAGAGAGGCAAGGCAAGGAACCCATGGATTACAAGTTGGTGCCAGGCATTCCAGACTCCAGGAGAAGGCATGGCCAGTCAAGACCTTGATTTTGGCTTTCTAGGTTCTCAAATCGTGAGACATTAAATTCCTGTGCTTTCAGCCAAGCCATTTGCCATAGTCGCCCTGGGTGACTGAGACAGCTAATAATCCCTCTCCGTTCACAGGGTGGACTGTACTGCCTCAGCTGGGTGCTGCTGAGTTTGACCTGCTTGCTGTCAAGCAATGGGGGGATGTGGGGCGAGTGGGATCATGAGGAGGGCATGATTTATCTTGCAAGTCATTTGTTTCCAGTGATGTCGGTGCGTGACCTCCAAGCAGGAAAGGATGACATTCTCAGCCAGGAGGAGTAAACCAATCATGATGGCCCAGAAGTTCCAGTAGAACCTGGCTTTTGGGTCATCCCAGAGCTGCCACTTCCCAGGACTTATTCCTGTCCAAGCTCTGAGCTTAGACAGGTGGCAGGAATTCCACAAATCCAGCCTGCTGTAGAGACTTCTGGAGTGTGCCTTGTGCCTGAATCAATAGTTGGCTGTCTTTAGCCTGTTCATTTTCTTCCTTCAGTGCTCAGCTTGCCCCTAAAAAAAAAAACATTCACTCTCAGAATCCACATGGTTTCTATTGTGCCCATACAAAATGGTAAACATATTGCTTAAGACAGAGCTTTCACTTCTACTTGTATCCTATTCCAGGTGAGAGTTGAAGTCAAGGTGACATGGCAGCCTGCCAGAGAAGGTCAATATCATTTTATCACCAGCAAAAACATCTTTGTTCATCTGGAAGGTAAGTGATCCTGTCCTTCCTATCCTCAGGATCTCTTTCCACAGTCATTTCCATAATCTCTCATCTTCTCTTAGAGATAGGCTCCGAGAAAAGGGTTCATGCAAAAATAGTTTATTTGGGAGGTGATTCCAGAAATAGTAATATGGGGGTAGGGAAGTGAGGCAGGAAAGGAAAAGAAGCCAATAAGAAGCAAATTGTACTGAGGAACTGGGGAACATGTGCCACAGGGTTAGCTATGGCACTTCCAGAGGAGCAAGGGGGCTTTGTTATCAGCACAATGACTCCCATCAGTTGTTGGTTAGGTCTACTCCATGGAAGCACTCATTCATCACTGCTTTTACACTGCTCCATCTCCAGTGCCCAGAGAAAGCTTTCAGGCAAATCTATGCTGACCTGGCAGTTGGAAGAGAGTCAGGCAGGCAATGAAAGGGCAAGAGCCAAGAAAAAACGATGATAGTACCATTCCCTGCCGCACCCCATAAATTCTTACCTGACTTTCTGCTAAGGAGAGTTTCAAGTCTCCCCAGGGGTTATAGCCTCACCCCATGGTCCTCAACCACTAGCTTCTTAGTCATTGTTCGGCCTAGAGGGAAAGTTCTAGTCCAGCTTTCTTCATCTGGACTAGCTGAGCTCAGGTTCTCCTTTACCTTCTGGGTATGCTATGCTAGGAACCCCCAGCAGTTCCCAAGCTCAAAAGAAAAACCAGCAGTTAGTAAGAGAGCAGCAGGGGCAGATTCAGATTCACAGCTGCTATCTTCCCCAAGTACCTGTCTCTCATGCAATCACGGAAGTTACCTTCCGTAGTGTATACCATACAAGTTTTGTTGCACACATATATTTAAAACTTCAAGATACACTGAATTGTAGGTGGGCTTGCTGATACCATTTACTGCTGTCTTTGAAGATGGAAAATACTTTATAAAGAATGGCTCCATTGATGAGAAAATAGTGGGAAACTAGGCCTCATCTTAGCCCTGCTTTTCTTATGTCTTCTGTATTTATGCTGACCTCACTAAGAAATGGACTATTATACTACAATAGTAAAATAATTTATTTATAAACCGTGTGAAATCTGACCAAGAGAAAGAAGTCATGATTAAGTGGATGATTTTTCACCCTGATAGAGTTGGATTTATGCAAATTTAATTTCCTTCCTTTTGAATATTACTTTCTATGTCCTCTTAATAATGTTCTCTTTATCTACAATCTGACAATAGGCTAATTTTCTTTCTGCTGCTATTTTCCAAAGAGATGATGCTCTTGATTTTGCAGAATACTTCACTTTTGATCATTTTCACTCTGTAAAGTATTATAAAAAAGATTCTGATATTCTATATTCTTTAAATCTATTCATGAGAAAGAAATATATATTTCAGTACATTCACATTCTTTTCTCATTTCCTAGCATATCCACATTTGGATTTAAAAATATTATAATTCTTCTATATTCAAATTATTCAGTCAATGATAATTGAATTCTCATTTCCATGCATTATTTATGCATATTGAAGAAGTATTTTTAAAACTGGGCATGAAGTTGAAAGAAATATAAATGGAAATTAGAAGATGAAAAGGAAATGAATAATCCAAAACAGAAATCACCCAGGAAAAAAGTTTCTTTAGTTGGGAATCTAAAGCATTCTTTCATTCACTCACTCATTCATTCCTTCAATAAATCCTTATCTAGTACCTACCAGACACTGAAGATTTTTGTTTTTGTTTTGGAAGGGCAGGCACTGGGTCTTGAATGGGTCTCGGGCACGGCACGCGAGAACTCTACCACTGAGCCACTGTGGCTCGCCCCAGTCACCGAAGATTTTTTAGTGAACAAGATATACATGCTCCCTGCTCTCATAAAGCCTATAATCTAGCAGAAATATATTAAAGTTACAAAATAAATGATTTAATTAAAACTGTGAATAGCGTTGTGGGAAGTGAAGAGAGCAGCAGCTTTTAAGCAGTTGTAGAAGTCTTCGTCCTTGCCTTTATAGTTCCTATACTCAGCACAGCATCCATGAGTTATTCTTTGATAACACAAGTGGTGGTTCCTCTGCAGAGAATCTTCCAAAACCCTCCATTTTCCTTACAGAAAAATCCCACTTTGCTTACTAGTAGAATAACAAACTATTCCAAGACTTAATAGCTTAAAATGATTATCTTTTATGATTTGGGATTCACTGGGTTCAGAGGTTGACTGGGGTTGACTTTTCTCATGGCTGTGGTCAGATGTAGCTGGCACAGGATTCACATAAAGCTCAACAGAGCTGGACATCCTAGGTCATTTCTTCATTATTGTCTAGTACTTTAATGGGAACACCTGGGAACTGACCTGGCATTGTTCTTGAAATATGAGTATGAGGCTTCCCCATGGGCTTCCTTGGACTTCTTTGGAATATGGAAGCTTCAAGATAGAGCTGTTATATTGTGGCTAGCTTCCCCTAGAGTGAGCATTCCAAGAGACTATGGTGGAAGCAGGAAGGGTTTTTATGATCAGACAAATGCTGCCACACTGTTGATTACACTCAGCCAGCTTAAAGTCTCTGTAGAGGGGACTTTATGAAGTTGTAAATACTGGGAAGTATATTCCCTGGAGACCAACTACAGCAAATTCAAAACCTATAACATGAACTGAAATTCCTTGAAACTTCTGTTTTTACTTCTCCATTACCACCCTGCCTTAATTCCATCCCGTTCTTCCCTGGATCTTTCCTTTCAAACACGGACTTCCTTATTATTCCTTGAAAATATTAGGTTGGCCCCCTTCCCCTTTTGGATCTCTTCAAGTATGGTTTCCTCTTTCTGGAATATTCTTCATTAGTTGTCCACATGACTTGTTCTCTCACCTACATGTTTCTGCTGAAAAGTTACCTTTTCTGAGGATGCTCTATCATCTGCCTGTTCACAAGAGACAAGATAGCCGAACCATGCTCCCTTAGGGTGTCTTTATTCTCATTTTGTGCTTAATGATTTCCCCATATACTCATCATCAGGCATACGATATACTTTGTGGATAAACTTTTTGAAGTACAGCATACATATACATACAACAAAGCCACAAATGATAAATCTATAACTTTAATGCATGAATGAAAGTGAACATACCCTTGTAACCAATGCCCAGAGCAAGTAACAGACTACTGCTGCGCCCAAGAAAATCACATCAACCCTTCCAGCACCACTGTCCCTGCTAAATGCTAGCCTGGCTTCTCATAGCAGAGATTTGTTTTTGTCTGCTTTTGCACTCTACGTAAATGGAATAAAATGAAAATTTCATCCTTTCTTGTATTTGGCTTCTTTTACTCAATGTCGCATTTGTGAGATTCATCACTTTTGGTGTGTGTAATCATATTCTGTTCACTCTAATTGCTGTGTGCTATTCCATTATATGATTTCACTCTAACTTATTCAATCTGCTATTGAGGAGCATTTGGTTTTTCCCAGTTTGGGACTAACAGTATTTCTATAAACATTACTGTATGTGTCTTTCATAACTATATGTACATATTTCTCTTGGTTATATACTCAGAGATGGAATTGCTGGATTGTGGATATATTGTTTATTTTATTTACTTGGTTATTATCTATTTTTTCTCTTTTGTGGTTTAGTTTTAATGAGCCCAGAGGTTTCTGCCTATTATTTCTGGAGTTGGGGTAAGGAAGACTTTCTTGAATATATAAATTAAATTGAGATTTTGAGCATGAGTAGATATTTCCATATAGAAAACAGTTGGGAAGAGCATGGAGGCAAAAAGTGCAGTGCACCTTAGAAAATGAAAGACCTGTGTGGAATTTAGAGAGGGAGGGAGGAAGAAATTAAAGATATTTAGCAAAGTTCAGAAGATTCTAAAGGGTTTTAAATGCTCTGAAAGCTTTATTCGGTGGAACTATGTCTTTTATAGGATAACACCATGTGGTGGTTTGAAGTTTTAATGTACCCCAGAAAGGCCGTGCTCTTTAATCCATTCCTGTGGGTGCAGGCCTACTGTAGGTGGGACCTACATTTTATTTCAGTTAAGGAGATGTCCCAAGGTGGGTCTTAATTCTTTTACTGGAGTCCTTTATAAGAGATGAAACTAAGAGAATCTCACAGAAAAAGCCCCAGAAAAGCTTAGAGAGAAGCTACTAAAGCCAAGAAGCTGAAACAACAAAACCCATGAGGGATGGACAAGCAGACACCAGCCACGTACCTCCCCATTTGACAAAGGTGTCCCAGATGCCAGCAGCCTGTCTGCAGACTCTCACTACGTCCTATTCATGCCTTGAGTTGGACATTTTCATGGCCTAATAACTGTAAATTGTAAGTTAATGTATCACCATTGTAAAAGCCAACCTATTTCTGGTTTATTGAATTCTGGCAGCTTTACCAAAGCAAAACACACTATAATCATATTTTCATTAAAAAAATATAAATCTGGGTACAGATTTAGATAGAGTAATGAGTGAAGAGAAGAGACTTTTCAGTTGTGTATAAAGAAACTATAAGTTTATAGAGAGGGAATGGTTTAGAGAGACATTTAGGCTTTGAACTGATGATTGATTTTGGGGCCTGATACATTTGGCTAAGATGTCTTCAGGTTTCTTGGGGGAAACCAGAATGAGATGTATTTACAATATTCAAGTGAAAATGTGTGTGTGAGTGTATGTATATATACATTCATATACTTATATATATAACTTCCAAAATTTTCACTTGAATATCATGGAAGTTATGTATATGTGTATATATATTAATATGTGTGTATATATATGTGTGTGTGTGTGTGTAAATATATGTATATCCAAATATATCTCCACGAAAGGATCTCAGCCGAAGATATAACATTTGGAGTTACTTGCAATATAGTAAACAACATATAACGTCATACTTGAAGGAGACGAGAATGCCCCACATCAAGACTGGAGGACAGTCAATATTTGAAGCCTTGTAGGGGACCTCCAGCCAGCACAGAAGTCTGACAAAAATGGTAAGAAACACGGAAGGAAAGCCAGGTGAAATGAGAGAATTTCAGGAAAGAGAGTCACTGACTAACATGATGTTATTTCCGTAGCACTTACCCCCATGAGCTATTCTCCTGTCCATTTGTTTGATTTTTGTCATCAGTATCCCACTGCCTGGAATGTGATTCCATGGAAATAGCGACGTGCTTCTTTTGTGCATCTCTGTCTTCCCAGAGCCAGCACAGCAGTAACTGCTCAAAAAAGTGTGTTAGTGAATGTGAGCGAAGTCCTGATCTATAGGATAGAGTGCTGCAGTTTACTTATGAGCAGAACTGAAAGCGTCCACTGGAGCTAGCAATGTGGTGGGCTCAGCAACTTCTCAGTGACTTCTCTGAGCCATACAGGGGACAAGAGTGGAAGCTAGACCAGGGGGCATGGGGTGGAAGGAGTGCGTGCTGTGCCAGAAAGTAGGCTTAGCAAATTCTGTTATGGGAAGTTTGGTTGCGGAATGGCAGAGGAAGATAAGGCAGCTGGGGGATGCAGGTTAAAGATAGGACTTTTGTTCTGTTTAATTGTTTATTTGTTATGTATGAAAGAGTCTTAGTAGCAAAGATTTAGTGGGGAGCAGGAAAGGAAGATAGCCAGAGAGAGCAGAGACAATCCACAGCCTCCTATGCTTTCTGAAAGGCCAACGAGAGGAGCTCCAGGCCAACAGATGGAAAGAGATTATGAAAGGGAAGACATATTGAGTCATAAGGATAGAAATTGAACAAAGCAGGACTTTAATTATTCTGGAAATAAAAGAAATAAAAATACGATCATTGCTTTGAATCCAGGAGAGTTTGGGAAGGCTCAGAATGGGCACTGGAGAGGAAACGTGTTTGGAAACTTGGGCTGGGCTGATTAGAGACCCCCCATGGCAGTGAGGAAGAGGAGACCCTGGTACATGGCATTTGATTTTCTGTTGCAGTTGTGTATGGTAATTTCTTTTTCTCAGCCGAAGACCCTGGTCAATCTACTGCTAATACCCTGTGGGTGGTTTTCTGCTTCAGGGGTGATGCAGGAGAAGGAGCTATGGAGCAAGGTGATGTGGGGACCAGAGGTGGGGTGGCCAGAGTAACTAAACAATTCCAACCAACCGAGAGATGGTTGCACCAATTGATATTGACATCCCCCTAACTATTGGGAAGGGGCTTGAGGTCTCACAGTTAGGAGGGATTGGCTCTTACGATTTGTTTGGGCTGTTTGGAGAACAACCCATCTCAGAATCCTAAAGTTGGATACTTTAGGATTACTTGGAATCACTAACAATGACATTGAAGGGTTTTCTCCAAGGATTAGAGGAGGTCAGGCCAGGACAGCTGTAGTACCTGCAGTACCTTTGTACAGATTAGGAAACAGGGCATTCTTTTTAAGCAAATAAATTAGAAAAATGCACCCCTTTGAGCAGAGGCCTCCTGCCCCTGCCAGGATGTATGGAACCCCTCTCCTCCATGATGAATGGAACCCCTCTCCTCCAGGATGAATGGAGCCCCTCTCTTCCAGGATGTAAGGAGTCCCTCTCCTCCAGGGTTTGTGGAGCCCCTCTCCTCCAGGATGTGTGGAGCCCCTCTCCTCCAGGATGTGTGGAGCCCCTCTCCTCCAGGATATATGGCGCCCCTCTCCTCCAGGATGAATGGCGCCTTCTCCTCCAGGCCAGTTGTCATTTTATAGACTGTACCACATTCGCCTGGCAGCTTGGAATAAGGTAAGTATCTGACCCATCGTAGACATGTGCTAAAATGACTGTGACTCAAATTACTCTGGATTATGCCAGACCAAGGTTTATTGCTCATTTCTGAAAATAAGAGCTGATAAGCTAACTATAAATAGTTTTCAGTTTTCCCTGCAATGGATTGAAATTCAGATGTGTGCACGTGTGTCCATGCAGGCATGTGTGTATAGGTCTTCTGCTTCACAAAGTTGACTGCTTATATTTCTTTTGAATTAGATGATGTCAAATGCAGATAGTTGAGGATTTTCAAATCATCTCTACTAATTCCTTCAACACCAGTGCATCTGACATTGGTGGTAGTAGATTTTGATTGACTTATATGCTTTAGAGAAGAACTCACAAGCTATTTTATTGTGTTATTATTTATATTATTTCATTTATTTTATTTTTTATTCTATTTTACTCTTTATTTTATTTTTAACCATCATTCTAGATTAGCTTCTCTTTTCTCTCTACAATCTTAAGTGCAAGTCAGCTCCGGCTCCTGGGCAGGGCTGATGTGAGCATGAAAGTAGATTGAAACTTTACTGTTTTCCTTCAAACCACCTCCTGCAGATCTCCAGGCACTACCCCACTGATGCTACTGAATGGACCCTTAGATACAGTTTTGACTCTGGTGCTACTGGGTTCCTTGGACACACTAGGTGAAGAAAAAATAATACACTACTTATTTATTGATCTCTCTGTTCTAAATCCTTATGTTTCACTACTTCATAGGTCCTGATATTACACACAATGTGATTACATAAATCCCAAGTGGAATTAGTGATGTTTCATCGGAAATGCTACAGAACATTTTTTTTCATTGACCTCTTCTAGAATTTTCCCCCCAATTTTCCTGGGATTTTACAGAGTGATAGATAGAAACAGTGCTCCTGAAACAAAAGCATCAGACATTGTCTATGTTCAACTTTCCTGTGAGGGGCACAGATTTTGGAAATTAATTTAATTTTCAATGGGAAATTCTCTTCTGGCTTATGCATAAAAGTAATTTTCAAATGCATCTTAATTCCCATGCTGCAAGATAAGAGGAATAACATCTGTTAGTTTAGCTCAGATAGTAGATAATGGATCATGGCATTTAAAAATATAAAAACAAACATTGTATAGTTCAAATGAGAAAAGCAAGTTCTGTATATGTCCTAGTGTAGTGGGTACTGCCAGCTGTTTACTCAGCATTGATTTTCTCTTCGTTCATCATAACAGAATGCTGACTTGGTTTATGTGTCCATCTTTTTCACACACAGTCTATGCCTCAGGGAAATCTGACTCCAACCTCAGTTCCAAGAATGGCTCAAATTGGATTTAGAGGAATCCCATCTCCCTTGGCAGCTATTAGTTCAAGTATAAGTTTGTGATCCAATGTTTTCCAATGAGATGTGAGATTGAGTTTGCTGGAATCTTCTAAGAAAGACTTTTATGGGTCCTCAGTCACTTCAAAGCACCTCCTTTTTGCTTAGTAAGGGCATGGGATTATGGTATTCTGGTAGGCATTGTTTGGTCCTACTTTCTACTGGATCCAATAAGCAGGAAGCTTGGCCTGTCTCTGGGCTTACTCTCATGTCACAGAATGTCTCTCCTAAGAGTCAAACAAGTTCAGTTCGGGGGATAAACAATAGAGTAAAGACATTAAACACATTGCCATGCAAATATATACATAGTAGACTGATAAAGATGAAACTAAAGCAAAGCAAATCTAGGTGTGTGGAGGGAATTTAAATTGGAGGCTAGATCAAGCCTCTTTGAATATGTCATGTTTAATTTGAGACCCATTATTATTTTGTTGGGTAAAGAATTGGAGAAAGAGTTTCCTATGCAACAGCCTTGAGGCAAAACAGTTGTTTGAACTTGTGAGGAACTTAGAGAAACTTAGTATGTCTCAAACAAGAGTAAGGCACAAGCAGGGAAGCAGGAAATCAGTATGAAATTAGGGCAGGGATGTAAGCAAAGGCCATATGATGTAGGACAGTTCAGACAGGTTTGGGGGGAATCATGAAGTCTATAAAATATCATGGCATTCTGTATGTCACATGGTGTCTTTAATTTCATTGTCCCTAGACCCATATTTCTAACCACAATAGGAGGCATATAATAAACACAGAAGATGCATGTCTTGAGGTGCTGAGTTTCTAATGGTGCAGTAGCTGGTAAGCAGCTGCCTTCCAATAGGTCAAATTGATCAAACGTTCTAGTTGACCAGTTGGGCACCCACTGTGGAGCAAGTTGCTACAACAGCATTGTGGGAATATGGTTCAGAGCACAACAGAAACTTTCAGCCAATGATCCCGAATAAAGAGTCCAGAAGAGCAGGGGATAAAATCCCATCATGGCCAGTCTCTTGAGGTGGCCAAAAACTGGTCTAGGTAGGTGTCAATAGATAGCAGCTCTGCATGTCCCACTTCTCTCTGGAGAATAGACCAATCTATACTGTTGAGTGTGGTTTTCATCTGCCTCAGGAAGAGAGA
>PVIY010053621.1:0-14594 GCA_004026745.1 Myrmecophaga tridactyla | reverse complement strand
GAAAGAAAGAAAGAAAGAAAGAAAGAAAGAAAGAAAGAAAGAAAGAAAGAAAGAAAGAAAGAAAGAAAGAAAGAAAGAAAGAAAGAAAGAAAGAAAGAAATAGAAAGAAAAGCTGCCACAAAAGTTTAACTGGTGATCTAGATCAAAAGCATAAGGTTATTGATACAATATTTTTCCACTTTATCTGTAGGCTTGATTTTTTTCACATTAAAAGCTAGTGGGGAAAGAAGAGCAGTGTTTCTTTGCATATTTGGGGGAAAAGGAGGCTGAGAAAGGATTTGTAACAGAAAATTTAGCAAAGAACCTGGCTAATTTTTTTTACACATACCAATCATCTTTATTGGCCATTAATTCTCAATTAGATATGAAAGGATTCCCCAAGGATTGTGTTTCTAAAGGAGGTGCCAGGGCAGAGGCAGCCACGGTCAGGAATGCAGAGTATGTCTACACTGGCTCCCTTGGTGGTACTTGTGTAACCGTTCATGTTTGAGTTCCTTATATAAAAGGCAATAGCTGAAAACCATGGAAGTTGTCAGCACCACCAAAATCCCAGCAATGCCACCTTTCTTCACTTTGACATACTTGTTGTAACATAGGAGTAACCTCTTTGAAAGGCTCCAACAATGCCTTTAGGGATGAAAACCCGCATCAACATCCAGCTTGGCAGTTCTTCTAATTTGACATCCATGAGTTACTCCTTCACTGGCAGGACAGATGCATTTTGGAGTCCTGGCTGTCTGCTCTGGCTAAGCATTTAAACCATCCAGCTATTTAGATCAAAAGCAGCCTGCCTTCCAGGAGCTTCTCAAAGGAAAGTCCTCGGTTTGAACTAAATGCCCTTCTCCTCTGCTCCAGGCACAGGCTGAACCACCCTGTGTGTACAAAGCTTTACAAAGCACTTTCACCTACATTATGCCATTTGATGCTGGCAACCAATCTATGAAGGAGGCAGAACACATGCTATTATGCTCAGAACCTGAAAAAGAGGTTATGTTTGGCTCCACAGCTAGTATGTCGTAGAAGTAGGCCTCAACCCCATTTCCCCTTCCATCCTGGTCCAGTATTTTTCAACCACAACAAGTACTGTTCACAATAACACAGCTCTTCATTTATTTCACAGACTAATGTTTATTGTGCACCAACCATACGCTTAGCACTATGGGTATAAAGAGCTGGAAAAAATATTTGTTCTAAAATGTTCATATAGCATGTATTCATTCAATAAAGGTTCCTATGTGCCAGGCATCAGGGTAGGTGCTAGGGAGACATTAGTAAATGAAACCCTCCAGGGGAGCACAGTCCAGTGAGAGAAAAGGAAACTTCCAAAACAATGTGGAAAATGTCATAGAAGAAATCACAAGTGCCGTGGTAGCACAAAGGAGAAGAACTTCTTTATCTCCCCATCACAGCAATAGTCATACTTTATTGGAATTACTTGTTTTAATGTCCAACTTCACTACTGAAGTATCTTACCAATATAGCTGCAGTCTCAAACACAGTGCCAGAAACAGAAGATGTGCTGAGTAAATATGTGGGAAAGAAGAAAAGAAAGAAGGAAGAAAGAAGGGTAGGTAGCTATTTTGGTGCATGCTGTGGGGATAATGATGAATGCTTCAGGATAGTTCACAGAACAATCCTGTAAAGACTAAAAGTAAAGCTATCAACCAATCGTACTGACTCTACTCTCAGCTAAGAGCTGAAATTTTCTTTGGCACTGCTATGAATAGAATTGATCAGAGATATAGGAAGGGAATTAAATCATCAGAGTAATTATGTATGTGTGTGTGTGTGTGTGTGTGTGTGTCTTCATCAATTATCTATACCTTAAAGTTTAGAGACTCTGTAGGAATCTCGTGTGACGTCCCAGATTCAAAGTTCCTAATATCTCCCACAGACATCTGAGTTGTGCTAAGCCCTCAATATCCCACTAGATGAGGAAGAATATGATCTAAAACATTCTCCAAAATATTTTTTCCAGCCCATACCCACTTTGGGCTACCTTCTACAGTACCATGATAAGAATTATCATTGTTATTCTGAAGCATGAGTATAATTTGAATGTATAGATTTTCCAGAACTTTCTGAACAATATATGCCAAAATCCTCCTCAAGTGCTCAAACAAGATATGAATTTAGTAGATTTGGAAACTAAAGCATAGCAAGGCTGTGACAAAATCAAAACCCGCAATAGGGCCATGATATCCGTGTTCCTGACAGATGGAGGCTTTTGACTTTTTATGGATCAGAACCTACCAAAGTTTCTTTCCTAGCTTAAATGTTCACTCCTCAAACCTGATCCCCTGAAAGCAGAGCTCTCTTCTTCATCAATTTCCACATCTTAATGTCTTTCTTGCAAAAAAAGGAAAGATGAACCAAATTATTTATCCTTGCTTCCCCATTCTATTAAAAAAAATAAAGCATATTCAGATGTTGTGTCAACTCCTTCAGATATCAACTCCTCCAGATAATAAGGCAATGTTCATGGGTACAAAAATCATTTAACACATTTTCTCTAAGTTAGCATTACTTCTTATTTCTCAAAGCATGTAGTGAAAGGGAAGGAGGAAGTTAGTTGATACTGCGAAGAATATAATTTACTGGGTTTTACTCTTAGGAAGTAAAGATGACCATTATTTTCATTCAAATAAAGGAAGACTAAAGGATTTCCTAAGACAGAGTTGCAGTGCTCCCAAACACACAGTATATGATCTAGAAATCATTTAGGGTAATAATAATATTTAATGTTTACTCAGAGCTTACTACTATTATCGCCTTTAAATATTGGGGAAAATGTATCTTGCAGTAGATAATAATTACCACCAAGTCATAGATCTATAAAGTGTTGGACATAAAATTTGAACCCAGGTATTCAGATGTCTCCAGCAAAGGAATTTATTTCAAATCAAAAAAGAGTGACTGACTGGCTTCTCACTATAATGAAAATATATTCCCTTGAAGCTTGAAATAATTCAAGTGTCCTAAATATAGATAATTTTGATATACCTTGGGAGAATGTAGCCCTAAAATGTAGCTTTTAGCTTCCTTTATAAGCTGGAAAATTTAGTTGTCAGTATTGATTACTCAGAAGTCATTTCCTTCACAGTCAAGACCACTTTAAATCTTCTGAAAAAGAGAAACAGCAATTTTCATAGTGAAGCCCCTTATTTACACAGTGATTATGCACATTTTACTGCCATTTATAGCTTTTTTTCCCTAGGCCCTTTACAAATTTTTTTTTGACCTACACAGTAGGCTTTCATTAAATGCTATGTTAAGTGGATGAATAAATGAATGAATGAATGAATATCATTGCCACTCTTGTGCAACTGTTTAAGATCTACTCTGATTGGGTATTCTGAACCTTACCTATTGCTGGCTAACAAGCTACCTCCAACCTTAGTTAAAACAATAGCAATGTATCATTTCTCATGATTCTGTGGGTTGACTGTGCTCAGCTGGACAATTTTTCTGCTGCACATGGCTTACTCCAGTGGAACGTTTAGATAAGAGCTCAGCTTGGGTGCCTCAGTGTTCCTTCACTTAGTTGTTCTCTCCATTTGTATCTCATCCTGTAAGTACTCTCCACACGGTCCCTCTCTGTAGCAGAGTAGCCTGGACTTCCATTCAGCATGGCAACTGAGTTACAAGAGGGAGCCTTCCAAAATGGAAAGCTCAATATGTGAATACTTAATAAGTAGTTGTGCCAGTTTGAAATTATTATGTACCCCAGAAAAATCATGTTCTTTAATCCTTATTCAATGTTCCTGTGTGGAATCTTTTTTATTGTCTCCATGGAGATGCGCCCACCCAATCGTGGGTGGTAACTTTTGATTAGATGGAGATGCATCTTCACCTATTCAATGTTGCTTACTGGAATCCTTTAAGAGGGAACCATTTTAGAAAAAGTTTTAGAGGCACCAGAAGCAAAAGAACACATAGCAAAAGAACACATCAGAGATGCTGCAGGAAAACGCCCCTGGGGAAACCTTATGAAATGAGGAGAGAAAGCTAACAGAAGTTGCCATGTGTTCTTCCAGCTGACAGGTGTTCTGGACCCATAGGCCTTTCTTGAATCAGGATATCTTTCCTTGATGCCTTAGTTTGGACATTTTCATGGCTCTAGAACTGTAAACTTGCAAGTTAATAAATTGTCCTTTCTTAAAAGCCATTCTTTTTCTGGTATATTGCATTCCAGCAGCTTTTACAAACCAAAACAGCTATCGTATGGACAAACCCAGAATCAATATGAATCAATATATACATAGCCTGAATCCTTGAGGGATAATTCATTTGATGCCACTAGTGTAAGAGTCTACATAATTGGTCAGCCTGTTTTCACTTATTTTCTCTATGGAAATGAACTGGTCTGGAAGTGTAAACTTACAATAGTATCCTTTTTATTAGAAGCAATGAAAACCCAAATCAAGCAAACTAAAGTAAAAACAAAATGTATTAACTCATGTAATTGTAGATTCAGGCATTGTTGGATCCATGTGCTCAAATATTGTCTTTGGGACTCTCTCTCCACCCCCACCCCCACCCCAGCTTTTGGTTTACTAGACTATTAGCTTTATTTTCTGAAAAGCAATTAACCATGAGATGAAAAAAGAAATCATCACCAAGCAATCCAGATATAAATGTCCTTTAGCTCACAATCTCAGGATGGAGAGCCTTCTTATAGCTTTGATTTCTCAAAAGAAACAATTTACCCAGACTCCCAAAGAAGTTTCTTGCCATATCAGTGGGTTAGTGGGAAATGTCCCTTTAGTTCCCCTTTTACTAAGGGAACCGTCATTTCATTTACTGTTACAGCATAACGAATTGCTACAAAACTTTATGGCTTAAAATAAAATAATTTTGTTATGTCATGGTTTCTATGGGTTAGGAATTTAAGACTGGCTTTGGTGGGCAGTTCTGGCTCAAGATTTTTCATGTGGTTGCAGTCAGATAGTGATTGAAATTGGAAGGGGTTGGCAGGCAGCAGCTGTCTACATATAGTTTCAGGGCTTCTGCATGGAAATTGGGCTCCCTCACAACATGGTGGCCTCAGGATAATTGGGCTGATTACATGACAGTGCAGGTCTCCAACATGAATATTCCAACAAGTAAGAGAGAAGTTGCATCACCTTTTCTGATCTAGCCCTAGAAGTCATGCAATAGCACTTCCAGTGCAATCTATTGTTTATAAGTGAGAAACAAGAGAAGGAGAAAGCTCCACCTTTTGATGAAGGAGGGGCAAATTCCTAGAAGAGCACGTGGACTGAGCAATAATTTTGTGGCCATCTTTGGAAAATATTGTCTGCATAGTAGTGCTTAAAGAATTCTGGCTTAATGCAAGAAGCTTAATTCTAACATGTACTTCATAAGCCCACGCCATCATGATGTCATGCTGCAAGCATGTTTCTGTGACTAAATTATCTCTTTGTTTCCAAGCACCCAAAGATTTCCCTTTCTTTCTTTACAGATGTTAATTTAATTTTGTGGCAGTTTTTGTACCTTATCCATCAGGTCCAGGTGTTGGTAGTGGGAGGAAAAACAACTTTAGAATAGTACACATGTCCAAAACTGTATTTCCACTCTGCTTATGGTCTCTGAAACTTTAGTCCCACCAGGCAAAAGCTTCCCCCACAATTTAAATCTATTTCTTCTCATTGTTTAACTTAAGAAAATCATGGGAAACTCCTTAGCTTTTCTTTCTACTTCTCTTGTCAAAATGAGCCCAAATATAAACAGCAAAGTGAATTCTGAACAAAATATGGCAGTGAAACTTCAAAATATAAAAATTAAAGGGAGGGCAGCACACAGTGGCTCAGTGGCAGAGTTCTTGCCTGCCATTTCCAGAGACCTGGGTTTGATTCCTGGTGCCTGTCCATGTGAAAAAAAAAAGGGAAAGTCTTGAAAACAAGCAGTGAGAAAAGACATATGACCTACAAAGAAACAAAAAATAGACAGCTGTTATTTCAAAATTAGACAGAGAGCTGTTATAACAATGAAAACTTAAAAACAATGGATATCATCAATTCACAGAAGGACAATAATTATCAAACAAAATCCTCAACCAAATTAAGATATTATGTGATTGAAAATTAACTGAAGACAATTGCAGATCATTAGAATGAGTTAATTTAGATTTTCTAAATTATCAAATTTACTGTTTTTACTTTTCCCAGTCTTTCCCTATGGAGAAGCAAGTGAAAAGTGATTCTGGTTTCAGCTCCAACACATAAAGAGCTTAGAATTCATTTTCTCAACCTTTACAATAAGGAAAAAATGACAAACTGGAAAACAATGACTTTTCTTGCGGCTCATCAGAGAACTGAGTTTGAAAGAAAACTGTCACTCCAAAATCTGGAGAAACAGCCAAGCTTTGCTTACTTGGAATAGAAGCTGCGGGAGCCATAAACTGTTAGAAGCACTGAAATGATAATGATGAAGCATTGCTGAAGGTTGAGCACATTCTGACCCAAGAGAGAATGTACTGGGTCTGCAGTGTTGGGGGCCCCATATTTTAAGATCTCATGGAGAAGATACAAAAATGATATGACACAGTTGCTGTAAGTACAAGACAGGGAATTATAAATATCTAGGATTAATATTTTAAGGACTCTAAAGGATAAAGTTAGCAACATGCAAGAACAAATGGGTAGTATAAAGAGAGATGAAAACATGAAGAAAGAATCATAAGGAAATGTTAGCTATTAGAAACAATGCAAAAGAAATGAAGAATGCCTTTGATAAGCTCATAGGTAGACTGGCCACAGCTGGAAAAATAATCTGTGAGTTTGAAGACAGGTCAATAAAAAGTTCTCAAGCTGAAAGGAAAAGAGAAAAAAAAGAATGAAAAAGAACAGAACATCCAATAAGAATAAAATATTTTTAAAAGGTGTAACATATGCATGATTGGAGTGCCAGAAAAATAGAAAGAGACAGAATGGAAGTACAGAAATATTTGAATTAATAATAGAAGAAAATTTCTCAAAATTAATGACAAACACATAGCCATGGATATAGGAAACTTAGAGAATACCAAGCAAGATAAATACACACGCAGACACAAATGACAGCTAGGCATATTATTCTAACTGCAGAAACTCAAAGGCAAGGAGAAAATCTTAAAAGAAGCCAGAGAGGGAGAAATTATCTCCCCTATAGAGGATCAAAGACAAGAACTGCATCAGATTTCTATTCACAAACCATGTAAGCAAAAAGAATGGAGTGAAACATTTAAAGTGTTGAAAGAAAAAAAAAACTCATGTTAGAATTCTGTATCCAACAAAATTATCCTTCAAAAGTGAAGGAGAAATAGACATCCTTATACAAGCAAAAACTGAGGGAAGTTATCACCAGCAGAAAGAAATTTTATGTTCTTAAAGAAAAAGGAAAATTATGTAGGTCAGAAATTCAGATGCATATTTAAAAAAAGAGTGTTGTAGAAGGAAAAATGAAGGCAAAGTAAAACATTTTGTTTTTCTTATTCTTACTTGATATAAAAGATAATTGTCTGTTTAAAGTAATAACAATATTGGCAATTATGACATATGGCTAAGTTAAATGAATGACAGCACTGTCATAAGGCAAAGGAGGAAGGAGTTGGAAATACTTTGTTTTAAAGGATGTGCACTACACATGAATTTATAGACTTAGATTAGTTTTAAATGACCACTGGAAATAATAGGACCATGATATAAAAGTTTTCAATGAAGTATAATTGATAGGCTAAGAGAGGAAAATGGTATCATAAAAATTTCAATTAAAACCAGAGAAAGCAGAAAAAGAAAGGATAAAAGAAAGACAAATAACAAATAGAAAAGAGTTACAAATATGGTAGATATTAATCTAATTATATTACTAATTATTTTAAATGTGAATGGTCTAAAATACACCAAATAAAAGGCAGAATGGATACAATAACAAGATCCAATTATATGTTGTCTACATGAAATCACCTTAAATATAAATATAAAGACTCACATAGATTTAAAGCAAATGGATAGATAAAAGTATACCATGCTGTTCTAGTTTGCAAACTGCTAGCATGTGATATAACAGAAATGGAAAGGCTTTTAAAAAGGTGAAATTATTAAGTTGCTAGTTTACAGTTCTAAGGCCATGAAAATGTCCAAATTAAGATGAGGCTATAAAAATGTCCAAATTAAAGCACCAACAAGAGGTTGCTTTCACTCAAAGAAGGCCAGTGAAGTTCGGGGTTTCTCTCTCAGCTGGAAGGGCACATGCAAAGTCTGCTAGCTTTCTCTTCCAGCATCTTGTTTCATGAAGCTCCCCTGAAGGCATTGTCCTGGTTCATGGTCTCTGGCTGTGTGGGCTCTAAAAGTTTTTCCGAAATGGTTCCCTCATAAAGGGCTCCAGTAAGCAGTCCCACCTTAAATGGGTGAAGACAAACTCTAGCCACAATTGGGTAGGTAACATCTCCATGGATAATTAAAAAGCTTCTACCTAGCAATATTGAATGAGGAGTAATTGGCTTTTCTAGGGTACACCACAGATTCAAACTGGCAAACAGGCTAACACTAAATCAAAATAAAGCTAGAGTAGGGGCTTCTGGTTGACTAAAATGGAGGTATACATGTTCCAGGTGGCTGTTTCCTATAGAATCCTTGGACAATTAGCAAAAACTGACAGAGCCATCTTCCTCAGAACTTGAAAACAGTTAAAGATTTGCAGTACTGAGTGAGGGCCAAATTAAGAAAATGCAGCCTTAACAAAAGGCAGAAGAAACTAGTGGCACCATTTCTCGCCCATCCCAGCCTTTTTCCAGCATGGTGTAAAGCCAGCCTGCACTGCGCTCGTATTATGAATCCAGGGCACTGTTCTAGAAAGAGCAGAGTAACCTCTATGGACATACTTCTGTGCTGGTAGGTCTCTGCTAATCTATCTGGTGGCAAGCTGAAAGACTGAATCAGGAAATGCATCTCTGATTCACCCTCCTAGAACCTGCCTTGTAGGTAGAAGCAGTTTGCAGAAGCTAAAGGAGTAAAAAAAACAATTAAGTTAAAGCAGCCTGTGGCAAAGGATTACCTGCTATAAATCATACAATAGAAAACCTTGGAGGGGAGAAAATCTATTTGATAAAGAGTATCATATTGGAGGAACATTCTAATTCCCATAAAAAGGGAATAGCCCTAAGGCTATGAGGAAACCCAAGCCCAGGATAAGATGCAGGCTCAGAAAAGAGGGGGTGAACCCTGAACTTCACATTGGCCTCAGGGTACTCTTCTGTATAGGAGGGTTAAATTCTGACAGGGAGCCCCAGCCAATGCAGAGGCAATTTGCAAAGACTGTGAAAGGGATTTTTTCCATCAGTTTGTTTGTTTTTGTTAGTTCCTGGCACTCAAGAAAATTTCTGTCATATCATTATCCAGACACAAAATTAAGGAACAGGGAACTCCCAGAGTTAACACTTTAAA
This sequence comes from Myrmecophaga tridactyla, assembly GCA_004026745.1. Lineage (NCBI taxonomy): Eukaryota > Metazoa > Chordata > Mammalia > Pilosa > Myrmecophagidae > Myrmecophaga > Myrmecophaga tridactyla. Next base: position 5,169 of record PVIY010053621.1, on the reverse strand, counting down.
ATACTAAAATATACAGTGTGCAACAAAAAATGCTGACCCATACAAAAGAACATAATAAAAATCAAGAAAGCATCAACAAAGAAGACCAGAATATAGATATGCCAGACAAAGTCTTTGGAAAAATGGCATTCAATGTGCTCAAGAAGGTAAAGGAAAACAGAGAAAGAACTAAAGGATATCAGGAAAACAATGAATGAAAAATAGGAGAATCTCAATAAAGAGACAAAACTTTTTAAAAGAAACCAAACAAAAATATTGGAGATGAAGACCACAGTAAATAAAGTGAAGAATTCCTTAGGGGGGTTCAACAGCAGATTGGATCCAGAAAGAGAAAAAATCGATTAAATCAAAGACAACACAATTGAATTGATTCAGACCGAGGAGCAGAAAGAAAAATGAATTTAAAATGTAAACAGGGGGTGGCAAGCAGAAGGGAATGGCCCTAGAACGTAGGGGAGGTGGGGTGGACACAGTCTGTGCCAGGCTGGGCGGGCAACCATGTGGTCTCCCTGAGCGAAGGATTTGGAACCCCATGGGGCCTATGACCACGCAGCCACTGGGACACTGACCATAGGACCTCATGTCCCATAGGACCATGGCCAACACTGAGTGCACCTTCATTGCAATCAAGCCAGATAGTGGGCAGCACAGCCTAGTGAGCAGGATCATCAAGCACTTTGAACAGAAGGGATTCTACCTCATGGCCATGAGTTCCTTTGAGCCTCTGAGGAATACCTGAAGCAACACTACAGTGACTTGGAAAACCACCCATTCTTCCCAGGGCTGGTGAAGTACATGAACTCAGAGCCAGTTGTGGCCATGGTCTGGGAGGAACTGAACTTGATGAAGACAGGTCAAGTGCTGTCTGGGGAATCCAGCAGATTCTAAGCCAGGCATCATTCATGGGAATTTCTGCATTCAAGTTGGCAGGAACATCATTCATGGCAGTGATTCAATAAAAATTGCTGAAAAAGAAATCAGTTTATGGCTTAAGCCCAAGAGTTGGTTGACTATAAGTCTTGTGCTCATGACTGGGTCTATGAGTAAGAGGTGGACAAAGCAGAAATCATTTCCGTTTTGGCATTCCTTGATGTGTCCCTGAATACAGCTCTTCACTCCACAGACTTTGAAGCAATAGGATTGATCATTCTTTTCTAATGTATACTTTTCAATAAAGCCTCTGGAAACTTGGGGGAAAAGTGAACAGAGCCTAAGAAATAAGGAGGGACTCAATATGGTATATGTCAGGTCCCAGCTCAAGAAGAAGTGGCTCTGGTCTGGTAGCAAATTGAAAGAAAGCACGAGGAGCCACTGGTAGAGCAGTCAACTCTAATCATTGCCCTCTGCTCTGATGCTTACAGAGTGGTAGTCCCATATATACTAAATCACACGAAAGTGGCATTTTTCCAACAAGTGATTTCACTCATGGGATGCATGATTACATACATGTATATTACATCATCAGTTACATAAGCTATGCTGAATCATGCTCCACCTGAACTTATGAAGTCCATCTTAGCAGGCTGTTTATAATGAGCAATGTTTCTGAGCTCCACACTCCACATCCTAAATGGCCTGCATTTTAGGGATCACCTTATCCCACAGGGCTGCTCCTTGGGCTCACAGGCCACAACAACCATAAAGTGAGCAACAAAATATCACTAGAAATCTGGACAGGCATGCTAAGGTTACTATTACGCAATACCAAATCGCTGTCATGGAGTTCTACCAGGACCTTAAGGGATCCTGTGAGAGGGAGTGAATGGCTTGTACTTCCTTATCCATTTTATGCAAGGCACCTTCAACTGAATCTTGATTGTCAGGAACATACACACAGCATTTTACATTTAACAATGCCCAAGTTCCCCCTTGTGCAGCTGTCAAGAGATCTAAAGTCATTCTGTTTTGCAAAACAACCCTTCTCATCTGGGTAGTTTCATTCATCATTAAAGTTAAAGCCTGTTTTGTTTGATTAAGAGCACAGGTGGTATGCTCGGCTAAAACTTCAATTTCTAATTCTACCTTAATGGCTCCAGCTCCTGGAAGAAGTGTGCCAGAAGATAAAACCACCAGGCAGCTCATTTTTCACAGTGCCAATGGTGATATACCATATCCCAGTTATGGGGTGTTTCTGGGAGGGAGGTAACAATGCACCCTCTTACATGGGTCCATCCCCTTGTGCACCACCCTGTCCAATTAGCACGTAAGTAGGGTCACCCATATCATCCACAAACCCATATATATCCCTTTGGGAGATGATTAGTTGGCGTCATCCCTACATATGGGCAGCCATCCCACCACCTTTTGGGAACTGTAGATATAATGGTCTTATGACAAAAAGACTCGGGAGTCCACCCTGCTACCAATTGAGAATCTCCCTGATGTTGTTCCATGCACCATGGTGCTTTTTCTCTCAAATCCACATGTTCAGCCATGAGCCACCCCCTACCATTTTTTTATGGCATACCCAAAATGTGGGGAAGCAGGTATGTCCATGTCCCAGATGAGCATTGTTAACTGCTCATAGTAATTTTTCCCAACCCAGAGGACTGCAATTATCTCATTCTAGCCATGTCCAGTTTTGTCCAGTGGCTGGTGCTATCTGCCATGGAAACCCTTTAGCTACATCTGCTGGAAACTCAGTACACACCCAGCAATGAGAGACATTGTGGACCTTTGTGTAGGTGTGTGCCCACTCCACCAGGCTGTTAGCTGCAATCAACCTGGTTGGAGAGATAATAAAGCTTTAGAAACCATTAGATGCAAATCCCTTCCCTCAGGGAGAATGCAAGCCACATGTACATCTTGCCAAAGAATAGTGGTGGCCAGGGGTTACTGTCCCTGGCAAGAAAACCAGACTAGGCCCTCTCGCACTATGCTGGCGTGATCAGGATGTAGTTCCACAGGTATAATAGGTACAAGCCAAAAATTTAGGACATACGTTCCTTGCAGCAGAGAACCTTTTCTGTCATCAAGTAAGGACATGTACAGTAACTGGTTACTGCAGTATCCAAGTTTGCATCTGCAAATCTCAGGTGACACCGTCACCCAAAGTTAAAAGACTTAGTACCAAGAGGGTGCTTCTGTTAATATTTTCCATGACCAGTTCCATTCACCCATTGTCCCTGGTTGCAAAACACAGGGTGCTGGTAATAGTAACCCTTCTTCCCATATACTGGGTCCTTTTAACATATTACTTTCTTCTATTTGTATGTGCAAGGGCAAAGCCCATCCCCTTAGTACTAAGCCTTAAAGGGAGTAGCCTATGCGCCGAGGCTATTTGTTTAATGAGCATACAGCAGTAGCCAATCAGCATAGCCCATCCCTTCAACATTGGCTCCTCCAGAGCTAAAATCCAGAGCTTTATTTTCAAGATACCTTTCAGTCATTCCTGCAGCTAGCAGTTTATATGGGACATGGAATGTCTCCTGTACATCCAGACCTTTGGCCCAATCCTGGCCACACCTTTGCCATAAACCCACTACCATTTAATGGGGGAGGGGCCAGGGGGCGGTGCTTCTATCACTTGTAATTTCTGCTGGTCTTCCATTACAGGCCTGTAATGGACTCACTTGCAGTGCAACATAGACAGCAGCTACTTGCTGCTTAAGGGGGAGCATTTCACCTTTGCTCCCTTCCATAACTGGGATCAAAATCCTATGGGGACCTTGCATCTGCACTGGTACTCCAGAGTCTTCAATCCAAGCCTGCTTCTTGGGCTGTCATGTCCAGGTGAAAAGGAACTTCCTTATCCACCATCTGTCGCACTTGGGCCTATGCTATGGCTTTTTTTTGCTACCGCAGCAGCATGTTTTTGGTCATCCTCCCAGTCCCAGGGGGTGCCTTTCTTGACCAGGGTCATGGCCAGGTGGAAAAGAACTGCCTTATCCACCACCTGTAGCACTTGGGCCTGTGCTACTTTCCTTTTTGCTGTGGCAAATGTCTGCTCTTGATCACCAACCCAATCCCATGGGGCAACATTTTTAATTAAAGCATACAAGTCCTGGGCAGAATGGAGGACAAACACTCTCCAGTACCCCAGAAGGCCTACAAAAGCTTGTGGCTGCTTTACTGTGGTCAGTCTCAAATATACTTGGACCTTATCTATCATGGCTTCTGGGATGACTTTGGTCTCATCTGTCCAGACAACTCCCAAGAACTTCACTTTGGTCTTACTCAACCAGACAACTCCCAAGAACTTGACAGACAATCCAGGCCCTGGGACCTTGGCCTCATTGATTGCCCATCCCCAGATATATAGTGTGCAGTGCAGGCTGCCCACAGCTTCCTCTAGATCTGTAAGAGAATTAGAGGTTAACATAACATCATCTATATAAACTGTGGACTTATGTTGCTGAGTGGCCAAGTCTTGTACCACCAACCCATGGCACACAGTAGGACTATGTATATAGCCTTGTGGCAGCACCACAAAGGTCCATTACTGCTCTTTCTATGTGAATGCAAACTGGTCCTGGCTCTCTGGAGCCCAGTCAATGGAGAAAAACACATTTGCTAAATCCATCACATAGTGGTACTGTCCCAAGGAAACAGTAAGTTAATCCATTATATCAGTCACTGATGATACTGCAGCATGCATGGGAGGGGTGACTTTACTGAGCTCACAGTAATCAGCAGTCATTCTCCATGTGCTGTCCAGCTTTCAGACAGGCCATACTGGGGAGTTGTAAGGACTACAGGGACAGCGTCATGATCCCAGCCTTTTTCTGTTGTAGGATCATTTGCCCGATTTCCTTATGTCCTCTAGGTAACAACTATTGCCTTATCTTAATTCTTCGGGGCTCAGGCAGGTGCACTGGGGAATGGTGAGGATAACCTCTAAGCACAGATTTATTACTTGTACCTGTAACCGAAATTCTCCTTGGGTGCTTCTTAAAGTCAGTCCTTGCAAAATATCCATGCCTGATGTATATTCAGGAATACCAGAGATACATACTGTGTAGGCTCAGGGTGGCAAACAACCAATGCCAGGCACTACCGTGGCCAGTCTCTCATGGACTGTGTGCCCTCCATATCCACCAATGTGAGTCAGAGGGCCATCAAACTGGTCGGGGTTTCCATATAACAATGTGCATTTTGCCACCATATCCACTAGGGCTAAGACACACTGTACATTGCAGGGGACCAGTATTTTGAAAGTTTTACATGTGG
>PVIY010053620.1:0-14594 GCA_004026745.1 Myrmecophaga tridactyla | reverse complement strand
GTATTATTAACTATAGTCCATAGTTTATGTTAAGATTCACTGTGTTGTGCAGTTCTATATTATTATTTTTTTAAATTTTTGTTCTAATAACATACAAACAACCTAAAATTTCGCCATTTAAACACATTTGAATAGATAATACAATGATGTTAATTATCTTCACCTTGTTGTGCTACCATCACAACCATCCATTACCAAAACTTTTCCATTGTCCCAAATAGAAATTCTTTACAATTTAAGCATAACTCCCCATTTGCTACCCCCCACCTAGCCTCTGATAACCTATAGTCTAGTTTTTAATCTACGAATTTACCTATTCTAATGATTTCTTATCAGTGAGAACATGCAATATTTATCCAATTGTGTCTAGCTTATTTCACTCAACCTGATGTCTTGAAGGTTCACCCATGTTGTTGCATGTATCAGGATGCATGCATTACCACTGAATAATATTTCACTGTATGTATATTTTAATGCTACGTATTCATGCCATGAGAGTAATCCCTATAAAGGATATCTAGAAATGTAGGCTAAGGAATTTTCAACAAATTTTCATTTTAACACCTATTATTTGATGCTAAACTCCTGGGAGAGATACAAAGGTAAATAGAATCTGGCTTCTACAGAGCTGACAGTGAAGTAGAAGTGAGGAAGGAGATTAGCATAGAAAGGTGCTAAGTGACAACTTTCTGTCATTCTTACTCAGGTTTTGATGGATGCATTTTGAATTCATATATGTTGGGCAGACTTCACTTTATTTCTTTTCACTTATAGAAGACTCTAGTGATAAAACAAGATGTGTGCTCAAACTCAGAACCCAGCACAAACTGTCGCTTAAAGAGGCACCAAGTCCCTTCCTGGTGAGACTGTGTCCTGAAGACAGTTGGAGATCTAAATCTACACATTCAGGGCCAGATTAAATGATTTCCAATTGTTAACACCAAAGGGGATATCCAAGAGAAACTGAGAAAAATTAAATTTAAATGTTTGGAAGAATAGAAAACACTCTTAACTAGCAAGCATGGGGACTTTGTGGCTACTATGTGGGTTTCAAAAGTGATAAAAACAATGTGATGGGGAGGCTAAGATAATTATTATTACATCCCTGGAGGTGATTAAAAGTGTATGTTCAGAGAAGAGACTTTAAACTGTCGGTAGAAAGTTTTTAATAGTGACTTTCCTCTCTTTTTCAGTACTGATAATACATAGAACTCTTAATAATTTATATAACTTCAGTTTTTGAAAACTTTAAAATTTTTCAGGTAAAACAACTTGTTATGGAACACCTAAAATGTCTAATTAATAAAGTCCATGTAAGAAAACAAATATAGATTTTTCCTTTTTAGTAAAATAGATAAATTCAGAAAACCTGGTTAAATTTTTTTTCACTTAAATAGCATTTCCCTATTGCCTTTCATTAGAAAATATGAAATAGTTCTAGTTTAATATATTGTGGATGTTGAATGTAATAAAATCAAAATTAAGAAAGGAATTCACTTCTAAAGACTCATCAAATTATAGAAATAACTAATATTTAAATGAAAGTATAACAAAAAATCCTTAAAAAATTATGATACTCAAAATTCAAGGCTACATACAAAGTCATATATATATTTAAATTAAAAATATATAGCAATATTACAACTTTAACAGCACAATATGACCTCTCTCACCTTGCTATATGTTTCAATTCTTTCAAATAGGCATCCTGCTTAGAGCTACTGCTATTTGATTAAAATGATCATCTGCCACAAACTGCCCAGAAAATTTAAACTATACATCCAAGGTGACCATTTTAATAATCTTTCCCCCAACTTGAATTTACCAGCCTGAATAACTTTGCATTATTTTCTATACTATCCCATCATGGGACATAACAAGGTATAGCCTTGGTTTATCGGTGGGCATTTTGTTTTCCATAATAGCATAATACTTCTCTCTATTGTATTCTATTCCCAAATTGATCAAGCACGACTTACATAACTAGAGCTGATGACAATGTTTCTTGATGAACATGGAAAAATTCTTCTTATTTTGGACTCTAACAGTTTGTTAGGTCTTATCAACCTCTCTCTTTTTCTCTCTTCCTCATTTCCCTCTCCCTTCCAGCATACACAGAAATACCTGAAATCTAGACTCTAGCTGGGAGTTAAAACAGAAAGAAACCATTAGGCATAAAAGAATAGCAAGATAACTCAAATTCTTAATATGCAGAGAAATGATTTATCCTTTTGAGAAGCATGTATGTCTTCCTGCTTTCTGGATGTAATGCCTTTTTTTCCATTTCAGCCCTTTCCCCTATAAATCATCTACATTCCACTAATTTCACTTGTTGAAACTCTACTCATTTAAAAAATCCAAGCCCTATTGCCTCTTTCTCCAAAATAATTACTTTGAATTCCTCCCAAAGTAATCTATATTCTTTAAATATGAAAACACTCTTTAGATTTTAATATAGCACTAAAATTTTACCTGATTATTATTAGTGATAAACAAATTCTTTCTCCAATTAAACTACATGTTGTCAAAATCAGTATAGAGTAAAAATAATGCTAATGATAATAAAAATTATATATGATATTATATATAATTATATTATTGTTAATTAATGCTAATGATAATTATAAAAATAATGCTAATGATAACTATAAAATTATGAAATGATAATTGTAAATGCTCATATGAAACTTAATATGTACCAGGTGTGTCTAAAGTAATTTATATATTTTAATTCATATAATTCTCAACACAACCCTTAAAGCAGATACTATGTAATCACCATTTTACAGGAACAAACTTTGAATAATGACTCTGCAACTATACCAACTGTATAATCATAAAAATATTCCTTGATCACTCTAACTTCACTGTATTCATCTTTAAAATGGTGTTGATCATAAAACATTTTCCTTACAGCAAATTTCCTTACTGTAAATTTAAATAAGATTTATTTCTCATTCCTACCAAAATGCTGAGCTAGCAAGATCACTACCTACACTATAGCACAAGCATTTTTAAGAGAAACTATAGAGGACAAATTTCAAGTAAGGAAGCAACTTAGGGTGGAATTGTGGAGGAGACATTTAGATGTGGTTTGTGTATTGGTTGGTGGTTAGGCCTAGAGCAGGAAGCAGACCCTCAAAACTATGGAAAGATAAAATGAGAAAGGAACTGCTAGAGTTCAGTTCTTGCTTCTCCCCCATTATTGACTTCAAAAGAATTTACAAACAAATTATTAAAGTTAATACAAGAATTGATTAATATGGCTGATAATCATACAGTAGTATGATTCACAGTAGTGTGATTTCAAAAAGTACTTACAGTAGTATCAGAGAATGTGAAGTAGCAATTATAAAATGAACAAAAGATATGCAAAACCAAAACTGTATTAAAAGGTGTTGAAGAAGACCTAAATCAATGGAAAGATGTATCACCTAATCACAATTAGGAAGACTTAGAATTGTAACGATGTTAATTTTCCCCAAATTGATATATTCTATGCAATTTCAACTGAAATACCAAATGTGATTTTTAAGGAACTTGACATTTACATGGAAGACTAAAGCGTCAAGAATATCTAAGATACTTGCAAAGAAGAGAATCAGAGAGGGGAACATTGCTCTACCAGACTTCAGGGCTTTTTCTAAAGCTGTATCATATAAGAAAGTATGATATCGACTAGGGATAGAAAATTGACCTGTAATATGCAGAGTGTGGAAAGAAATCTATGCATGTTGCTGAAACTTCAGTTTATTATAATTTATAAACTTCAGTCTATAGTAGATAAGTCATGCCAATAGTGGAAAAAGGAGACATTCTTCAATAATTGGAGCCATTAAAATGGTTGCGTAACAGCAAAATATGAAATTGTATCACTACTTTACATCATATACCAAGTAACCTCAAGATAGATTAAGGAGTCAAATATTTTTTCTTGAAAATACAATAATTATTGTGTTAATTTGTTAAGCTGCCAGAAAGCAATATATCATACATAGACTGGCTTTTAAAAAGAGAATTTAATAAGTTACAAGTTTACAGTTCTAGGGACAAGAAAATGTTCAAATTAAGGCATCAACAAGAGGTTACCTTTCCTCAAGAGAGGCTGATGCTGTCTGGAACACCTCTGTCAGCTAGGGAAGGCATGTGGCTGCATCTGCTGGTCCCTTGCTCCTGGGATCCACTGCTTTCAACCTTTGCTTCCTGCAATTTCCTCTCTAAGCATCTGTGGACCTTCACTTAGCTCCTCTGGAGCTGGCTTGCTTAGCATCTCATGGGAAGGCACACTGTGATGGCTGCTGAGCTCTGCATTTACAAACATCTAGGTCTCCTGTCAACATCTGTGTCAGCTCTAAACTCTCTCCAAAATGTTTCTTCTTTTAAAGAGCTCCAGTAAACTAATCAAAACCTAACTGGAATGGGTGGAGTTACACCTCCATCTAATGAAAAGGTCATACCCACAATTGGGCATGCCACAACTCCATGGATATAATTTAATCAAAAGTTTCTGTTCTATATTGTATTGAATCAGGATTAAAAGAAATAAAATTTGATTAGGATTAAAGCATAGCTTTTCTGGGGTACATAATAGATTCAAACTGGAATAAATATGTATTTAGTTCATAGTGTAAGGTAAAACACATCTTAAAAAAAACAATAAAAGTACTGACTATAAAAGAAAAAGATGTAACGAGAGGCACTACAAGGGACATGGGAGAGGTGGTGGTGATGGCAGGAAACAGCTCGGACTGTGCCCAGGGCTGGAGTCCGAGCCCCTGGAGGACAGCCCTGGTTCCAAAGGCTGAGGAACTGAGAAGCAGAAAACTGGAGCCTAACACAGAAGCACAGAGCCCACAGGAGTGCAGGATGGGGAGACGGGGACTAGGAAGCAAGCTTGGCCACATTCCTTGAATGCTCTACCCTTACCAGCGCAGCGCCCTGACCTGTGACTCACTCCATACCCCACCTACCTGAACCCTGTCACCTGCCCCACTCCCTGAGCTCCAAGTGCCTCCACTCCACCAATCCCCAGCATCGGTAACTGCGCCACGCCCTCACCCCAACTGCAGCCCAACCCACATCTCTGCACCCCGCCAGAGCACTATCTCCCCCTCCCTGATACCTGCAGGCTGTCGCCAGTGAAGTAAGGCTGTGGGCACAAACCTCCATACCCAGGCTATACCCAACCCCCGCCCATACTGTCACACAGCCTCACCACGCATCCCCCGCCCCAGTACCACACATCAGTTTACGGTACTCCTAGACGTGCATATGTGCATGGCCCCCAATCACATCCTTAACCCCTGGGAAGATAAGGTTATGGCACTCCTAGAAATGCTCATGCACACACCTCTCAGTCATGCTTCTCAGCTCTGAGAAAACGCTGACCTGCTCAGTCAGGTCACATGCGCCCCTTGTCCATGAACTCTTCATGCTGACCCACTGCACATTTCTATGCATGCACACAAAGGGCCCCATGCCCTAGACCAGTGCACATCAGGGTTATGCCCCCCAGATCTGTGCACCCCCACAGCTACATCCTTCCTGGTTGCTAGGTGCCCATGCTTACTACCACCAGCATAACATCCCCAACCTGCGCATATACCTGCATTGCAATGCATCAGCATACTGTTGTGCCCTGTCTCGTACCCTGCATATTGCTACATGTCCACCTTGCAAACACAAAGCTTTAGAGTACAGAAGGAAATCAACTCCCAAAGTAAATGGAAGATCACTAAGTATATCACAATGCAGACAGATATAGCCCAGCCTAACGACCAAATTAAAAAACCACAGGAGACACAGACATTGGAACAACTAATCAAAGATGTTCATAAAACTCTACTTAATAAAATAAGTGGGACAGCAAATGATATTAAGGTGATCAAGAAGACAGTAGAAGAACATAAAGAGGAATTTGAAAGAATAAACAGAAAAACAGCAGATATCACAGAGATGAAAGACTCTGTTGACCAAATAAAAAACATACTAGAGGCATGTTCGGAAACACCAGATTTGAAAAGACAGAAGAAACAGTACAAGATAACTGATTTCAAACACTCAAAAGAGCAAAAGGTAAAAAAGATGGGAAGATTGGAATTGGATCTCAGGGAAATGATAGACAAAACAAAATGCACAAATGAATCATTGGTGTCTCAGAAGGAGAAGAGAGGAGAAAAGGGCTAGGAAGAGTAGTTAAGGATATAATGGGGAAAAACTTCTCAACCCTTATAAAAGACATAAATATACAAGTCAGAGAAGCTCAATGAACTCCAAACAGAATAAATTCAAATAGCCCTTCCCCAAGACACATACTAATCACTCTGTCAAATGTTGAAGAGAAGCAGAAAATTCTTAAAGCGGCAAGAGAAAAACAATTTACTACATACAAGGGAAACCAAATAAGACTGAGATCAGCCTACTCAGCTGGCACCATGGGGGCAAGAAGGCAGTGGTATGATATATTTAAGATTCTGAAAGAGAAAGATTTCCAGCCAAGAATTCTGTACCCAGCCTGTCCTTCAAAAATGGAGGGAGAGATTAAAATTTTCACAGACAAACAAATCCTGAAAGAATTTGTCAACAAGAGATTGGCCTTATAAGAAATACTAAAGGGAGTTCTAAGAACTGGAAAGTAAAAAAAAAAAAAACCACAGGAGGAGAATGTCTGGAGGAAGGCACAGAACTGAAGAGTACCAATAAGGGTAACTTAAAGAATAAAAAGAGAAAGCAGGAAGAAGATATATAGATCTGAAAAATAAAATTAAAAAGATGGTGGGTTCAAGAAACGCTTTTTCAATAATAATTTTGAATGATAACAGAATAAACTTACCAATCAAAAGACAGAGATTAGCAGAATGGATTAAGAAATATAATCCAGTGATATGCTGCTTATAAGAGACTCATCTTAGATACAAGGATACAAATAGATTGAAAGTGAAAGGATAGAAAAAGATGTTCCATGCAAACTGTAACCAAAACAAAGCAAGAGTTGCTATACTATATCAGACAAAATAGACTTTAAATGTAAAGGCATCATAAGAGACAAAGAAGGACACTATTAATTAAATATATTAATATATTATATTAATATATTAATTATATAATTATATAAATATATTAATTAAAGGGACAATTAATCAAGAAGATATAACAATCATGAATGGATATATTCCCAATCAAGGAGCTCCAAAGAACATGAAACAAACATTAGCAAAACTGACGGAAGCAATAGATGTTTCAATAATAACAGTAGGAGACTTCAATATACCACTTTCCTCTATAGATAGAACAACCAGACAGAAGATCAACAAGGAAATACAGAAGTTAAATAACTTGATAAATGAATTAGATCTAATAGACATACATAGGTCATTGCACCCCAAAATGCAAGGATATACATTCTTCCCTAGTGTTCATGGTACATTCTCCAGGAGAGATTATCGCTGGGGCACAAGGCAGGTCTTAATAAATTTAAAAACACTGAAAATATTCAAAGCACTTTCCCTGATCACAATGGAATGATGTTGGATCTCAATAACCACCAAAGAACGAGAACATTCACAAATATATGGAGATTAAATAACACAATCTTAAACAACCAGTGGGTCAAAGAAGAAATTTTTAGAGAAATCAGTAGTTATCTGGAGTTGAATGAAAATGAGAATACAATTTATTAGAAGTTGCAGCAAAGGCTGTGCTGAGAGGGATATTTATTGCCCTCAATGCCTATATTAAAAAACAAGAAAGAGCAAAAACTGAGGCCTTAACTGTTCACCTGGAGGAATTTGAGAAAGAACAGCAAACTAACCCCAAAGCAAATAGAAGAAGAGAAATAACAATGATTAAAGCAGAGTTAAATGAATGGAAGAACAAAAGAACAATAGAAAGATTTAATAAAACCAAAAGTTGGTTCTTTGAGAAAACCAATAACATTGATGGGCTACTAGCAAGACTGACAAGAAAAAAAGAGAGAGGATGCAAATAAACAAAATCAGAAATGAGAAGAGGTGCATTACAACAGGCCCTGCAGAAACAGAAGAAATCATAAGAGGATATAAACAACTATACACCAACAAACTAGACAACTTAGATGAAGTGGACAAATTCCTGGAAACACACAAACAAGCTACACTGACTCAGGAAGAAATAGATCTCAACAAACCAATCTCAAAGAGATTCAACCAATCAAAATTATTCCTACAAAGAAAAGCCCAGGGCCAGAAGGCTTCTCAGGGGAATTTCAGCAAACATTCCAGACAAAACTAATGCCAATCCTGCTCAAATTTTCCAAAAAATGAGGAATAAGGAATGCTATGTAATTCATTTTATGAAGCTAATATTATTTTAATACCAAAACCAGGTAAAGATGCTGTAAGAAAGGAAAACTATAGGCCAATCTCCCTAGTGAACATAGATGTAAAAATTCTGAACAAAATATTGCAAATCAACTCCAACAACACATTAAAAGAATTATACACAACGACCAAATTTGGGGTTTATACCTGGAATGCAAGGATGATTTAACACAAGGAAATCAATTAATGCAATACAAACATTAACAAATCGAAAGGGAAATATCACATGATCATCTCCATTGATGCTGAAAAAGCATTTGACAAAATTCAACATCCTTTTCTGACAAAAACACTCCAAAAGATAGAAATCAAAGTTTATACCTCAATATGATAAAGGGCATATATGAAAAACTGATAGCCAGCATCAGACTCAATGGAGAGAGACTGAAACCTTTCCCCAAGATCAAGAATGAGATGAGGATGCCTACTGTCACCACTATTATACAACATTGTGCTAGAAGTTCTATCTAGAGCAATCAGGCAGGACAAAGAAATAAAAGGCATCCAAATTGGAAAGGAAGAAGTAAAACTTTCATTATCTGCAGTTGACATGGTACTATACTTGGAAAATCCTGAGAAATCTACAGCAAAGTAACTTGAGCTAATAAACAAATTCAGCAAAGTGATGGGATATAAAATTAATGTGCAAAAATCAGTCACATTTCTATATACAAGCAATGACCTGAGTAGTCAATTAAGGAAAAAATTCCATTCAAGATAGCGACTAAAAGAATCAAGTATCTAGGAATGAAATTAACTAGGGACATAAAGGACTTGTAAACAGAAAACTACATAACATTGCTAAAAGAAATCAAGGAAGATCTAAATAGGGGGAAAGACATGCCCTGCTCATGGTTAGGAAGGCTAAAAATATTGTTAAAATGTCAAATCTACCCAAATTGATCTACAGATTCAACACAGTACCAATCAAAATTCCAACAACTTACTTTGAAGACTTGGAAAGGCTAGTTACCAAATTCATCTGGAAGGAAAGATACCCCAAATAGCTAAAAGCATCCTTAAAAAGAAGAACAAAGTGGGAGGAGTAACACTCCCTGACTTTAAAACCTATTATAAAGCCACAGTGGTCAAAACAGCATGGTACTGGCACAAAGATAGAAGCATTGACCAATAGAATCAAATCAAGACTGCAGAAATAGACCACCAAATCTATGGTTAACTGATATTTAACAAGGCCCCCAAATCCTCTGAATTGGGACAAAATAGTCTTTTCAATAAATAGGCATGGAAGAACTGGATATCAATAGCCAAAAGAATGAAAGAAGACCCCTATTTTACACCCTATACAAAAATTAACTCAAAGTGGACCAAACACCCAAATATAAGAACTGGCATCATAAAGCTTCTAGAAGTAAATGTAGGGAAACATCTTCAAGACCAAGTAATAGGAGGTAGCTTCCTAAACTTTACACCCAAAGCACAAGCAACAAAAGAAAAAATAGATAAATGGGAACTCCTCAAAATCAAAGGCTTCTGCACCTCAAAAGACTTTATTGAAAAAGTGAGGAGGCAGCCAACTTAATGGGAGAAAATAATTGGAAATCACATATCAGACAAAAGTTTGATATCCTGTATACACAAAGAAATCATACAACTCAACAAAAGAACAAATAATCCAATTATAAAATGGGCTAAAGATATGAATAGGCATTTTTCTGAAGAGCAAATACAGATGGCTCAAAAGCACATGAAGAGATGTTCATTTACATTGGCAATAAGGGAAATGCAGATGAAAAAACTACAATGGTTGCTATTAAACAAATAGGAAACTATAAATGTTGGAGAGAATGTGGAGAAACTGGGACACTTATGCATTGCTGGAAGGAATGTATAATGGCACAGCCACTGCGGAAGTCAGTTTGGCGGTTCCTTAGGAAACTAAATATCGAGTTGCCTTATGACCTAGCAATAGCACTAATTGGTATATACCCAGAAGAGCTGAAAGCAATGACACAAACAAACATTTCACATCGATGTTCATAGAAGCATTATTTACAATCACCAAAAGATGGAAACAAACAAAATGCCCACCAACATATGATTGGATTAACAAAATGTGGTATATACATACGATAGAATATTATGCAGCAGTAAGACAAAATGACATCCTGAAGAACATGACAATATGGATAAGCCTTGAGGACATAATGCTCAGTGAAATGAGCCAGACACAAATTGACAGATACTATATGATTCCACTTTTTTTTTTTTTTAACATGGGCAGGCACCAGGAATCAAACCCGGGTCCTCGGGCACAGCAGGCAAGCCTTCTTACCTGCTGAGCCACAGTGGCCCGCCCTGATTCCACTTTTATGACCATGGTAAAGGTAAAATCAAAGGCTTATAATACGGAATATAAGGGACTTAGAGATACATAGAAGCTAGAGCTGGGTGAACAGTTCGCTAATGAGGTTGAACTCCAATGTAAGGGAATAGATAGAAGTAAAGGCAGTTTTCTATTGGGCCCATAAGTGATATTATCATATTGAAGACAAACAAGGTTGAAAGCGGTTGTATAGACCTACATTTCCCACTGATTAATACTAAAATTATAAATTAGTTCTTACAAGAACTACTTCAAAGGTATGACTCATGTACAAACAGTGTTTAAATCCAGGGTATAGGGGGGAAACTCCTATTGCATGCTATGGGCTATGTTCAAAAGGAAACCATCAGCGCTACTACAGAAATAGCAGAGATAAATAATGGGGGGGGGAGGAACAAGAGTTAAGAGGAGGTTTATATTTCCTATTGGGCGAGGGTGTGTTTATTGTTTTTCTTTCTCTTGGGAACAATGAAATAATCTAAGATTGAGAGTATTGATGGACTGTGGACTTTGGGCACTATACATGATCCTTGATGAATGCAGGTGGCTAAAGGATGCACTGACTGAGAAGTAGATTGGTGAACGATGGTGCATACTTACGAATGAATGTTAAGCTGCTACAAAAAAAGGAATGAAGTCGTGAGGCAAGCAATGATGTGAATAAATGTGTGGGACATTTGGTGAGGCAAAATAAGCCAGAAACAAAAGAACAACAATGGTATGGTCTCCTTTAGAAAATGCTTACAAGAAAACAGGAACCTAGATTGTAAGCTTTTATAGCAGACACATTTAGTCTGGAGTGGAAATTATTATTTCTGCATTTCAAGAGACTGTTTTATATTTATATAACCTAATGTTTAGAGATAAGAACAAAGCCAATCAGGTTGGAGTTAAAGCAATTCAGAACACACGGGTAAGGAAGACAATGTCTATATTTTAGAACCATACATACTCTTTGAGACCAATGGAAGAAAGGCTTATTTGGTCTGGAACCAAAATTATCTGTAGCACATAATCTAATTCAACATATCTGCATAGCTCATTTGAACAACTGAGACATAGGGAGCCCAGAATAATAAAGAGGTCCTTTAATCCTGTATAGCTAGATGCAATGTCTGGGTACATTCTAGGGTATATTAAGCAGATAATCAGAGTACTTGTAAATTCCCTTGAGGTACGAGAGAAAAAATATGCAACTATTAAACTTTACCATCAGGGAATCCCCTGATACTGTATCAAACATTAGGGACACCCAAATCAATAGGCCACATCCTTGATCTTGAGGTTTACTCTTGTGAAGCATATGTGGGTAGCAGAGACACTTAGCCTGCCTACAGGTATTCCTAAGTGTTACTTCTGGAGGATCTCTTTTGTTGCTCAGAAGTGGCTTCACTCTCTCTCAGCCCAACTCTGCAAGTGAAATCATTGCCCTTCCCCCTACTTTAGACATGATATCAAGGGGTGAAAGTCTCCCTGGTGACATGGGACATGACTCCCAGGGATGAATCTGACCCTGGCACCATGGGATCAACAATTCCATCTTGACCAAAAGGAGGAAAAGAAGTGTAACTAATAAAGTATCAGTGGCGGAGAGAGTTCAAAAAGAGTTGAGAGGCTATTTTGGAGGTTGCTCTTATGCAAGGTTCAGTTAGACATTGCTACCTATCATAACTTGTCAAACCCAACCAGGACTATTTCAGCCAATTCTAAAGAACACCTAGGGCAATATATAAGGCAATATATAATATATATAAGGGTTCCATGCACTAGTGTAACTTTCTAGCAACCTACAACCTCCAGATAGGTCCCTGGTCCAGATAAGTCCTGGAACCTAGAGGGCCCAGCCTCTCCAGAACCTCAGATAGTTCCATCTCCCTACCCCATATTAGTGACAGACCCTTCCAACATGAAAAAGTTAGAATGGCCATAGCCCAAACTTCCCTAAAGAGAGGAATAACAAGATCAAAGGTGATGGTGGAGTTATACAGAGAAGACAGGATTTAACAAATGAATATGATTGCTGAATCATTAAATAGATGTCTCTTTTAATTTCCAGTATCTTAGGTCAGCTAGAAGTAAAAACCTAAAATTGTGGAATCATAAGCGATGTCAGACTCTGAAATATGACCTACAACTAATTGTGGTACTGCACTTTGAAATGTATTGCTTTTTTTGCATGTATGTTATTTTTCACAAAAAAGAAAGAAGAAAAGTTGATTGTGGTGATAAAAATTTTTGCCTTCTAGCCTCCTATATTCTGGAGCAGCTAGGAGGAAAAATCTGAGAGGATCGTATGGTAGCCCATGACAAACTCTGGGATCTGTCCTGTAACTTCTTGTTGAAGAGTGCTTTGAAAACTATTGCTTTCTCATTTCTTTGTTTTGTATATATGTTATACTATATAATAAAAAAGTTAAAAAAAAGAAAAGATGTATGCAAATTAGAATTTGTTCATCAGAAGACACCTTAAAGAGAGTCGAAAGTCCACTTTCAAACAGGGAGAGGGTGTATTCTTGATTTGCATCAAGAATACATAAAGAGGTAAAAATAGACGAGGACATCACATACAATTCAATAAAATATTGGGCAGAAAACACTAATAAGCATTTTATCCAAAATATATAAAAATATTGTTAATAATTATTGATGCAGAAAATGCAAAGCAAGATGTGATAAAAAACTATTCTCCTCCCATTTGATGGCAAAATTTTTTTGTCTGACTTGAAAAATACCAAAACCAAGTGTTGAAGCAAGAAAATGTCAGGTTCTTAGAGGTTTAATTTTATATTCAGAGGAAATACTAGCAAATACTAAAGTATGAGAGGATCTTAGAACTCTTCTGGACTAATGAATTTAAACTGTGATCTCCGATACCCTAAAGATTTGGAGGAGATATTTTGGAAGCCACCAGAGAGTGGAGAAGTGAGCTGGGGTCCTGTGATGAAGCAGTTCTATCCTCAACTAGAACTCCACTTCTGTTTTATATAGAGAGCTTCCCATTATATAGGAAAGTTCCATGGCTAAAATGTTTGAAAGATACAGTTCTAGAATAGCATCCTCATTTCATAGATGAGCAAGTCAAAGACCACAGAATTGGGCCTAACTTATACAGCAAATCAGCCAAGGCTAAATCAGAATCTTGCTACTCATTTTCCTGGCACACAGATCCAAATATTTGCCACATCCTTTCATTGAAAGGGAATGAATGTCTTTTTTGTGGATATATTTATATTGACTAAAATTGTAAAGTGTGAACATTTAAATCTTTAATGATTGCAGATTTAATGCATCACTCATTTATAAAGAAACATATTCCTGAACAGTTTACTTTCAGGCAAATATCTGAAAGATACTATTTCTCATTACTTATAATGCCAAAAAATGATACAAAATTCATCTCAAGATGAAAGTTGTATTTTCATCTTCAAGATTACTTGGTTAAAAATGACACAAATCTTTAGATAAAGCATGAATGTCAAATAATAAAATACTTCACTGAACACTAATATAAAATGGACAGCATATGAATTTAATGTAGTAGACTTAGAAGTCAATTAACAACCTCCTTTCCTGACACAATGCCACTCAAAAATCAGCAACTATATTATTTTTGACTAGCTTAGAACTCCCTCAACAATCACACAAATTTGTTGCTTTGGGGAAAGAAGATCTTCATCCAGACCAGAGAGGAAGATATGGGAATTAGGCAACAATGAATAATGTGTCAAAAATTAGACAAAGAAATTTTTATAAACAAAGTGGTGGGTGCAACAAGAGAACATTTTCAATTTCGAGACAAGTTTTAAATAGTAATTCAAATCAGTTCTCCTCTGTGGCCTGTAAATCCTTTAAAGGGATAACCCTATAAAATTGCTGTATAATTTAACGCT
>PVIY010053619.1:0-14595 GCA_004026745.1 Myrmecophaga tridactyla | reverse complement strand
TCTTGTTTTCTTGTTTCTTGTCGTGTTTGTAAGGTGCCTTTTCCCTCCCCACCCTTAGGAGGGTCTACATAGGTATTACTGACACCAGCCGGATTTTCCCGGACTAAACTGGCCTCCTACCAGGGGGAAGGAGTCACCTGCGTCAGTTTTCCCTGAGGGTGAGACCCGGCAGGTTGAAAGACTTTCCTGTGAAGTCTCTCGGCTCTGTTTTTCTTATCCTGCCCAGTATGTGGCACTTGTCTGCCTGCGGGTCCCACCAGCAAAAGATGTCATGTCTCCTTTAACTTTGGAAGGCTCTCCCTGCTGGGGGCGTGGTCGAGACAGAGGAGAGGTTGTTGGCTGGTTTTAATGGCTTCAATTTGCCAAGCCCTGGGGTCTGAGTTCCTTGAGAGAGGGATTCCACCTAAGTTGGGCTTCACCCCTCCCCTGGGGAAGGCTCAGGTGGGAGACAGCCCTGAAAGCAGTCTCTTTCTGCCTATGCGTGGGGCAGTTGCAGCCCGAGAAGTCCTGCCGCAGAATCCAGAGGCTGCCAAGTCTCTGTAGAAACAGCCACGAAAACCCCCGTTTTGTCTCCTTTCCTCTTTTTTGGTTAGCCCAATAAGTGACTTCTGACTTGCCCAGTTTTGCGTGAGTTGGGGGCCTATTTTTAGTAATCAGAATTTGTTTATTAATGCCACAATTGGTGCTTGGTTGGACTCAGTCCCCGCTACTCTTTCCTTTCTCTCCGAGAAGCCGCCTATGGGGGAGGGGCGCCGGGCGCTGGCCGCCGCGGCTTGGGGAACTCACGGTTCCGGAGACTTGCAATTGGTCTAGCTGCTCCAGACCTGGGCACGCTGTGTGTCCAGTCACTATTGTGGTTCCGGGAGCTGTTCTGTACTGTTTCTGGTTATCTAGTAGTTGTTCTGGAGGACGAACTAAAATGCATCCATTGCTAAGCCGCCATCTTGGCCCCCACTCTTCACTGATTTTTTTCTTCTGCCAGCTTCAGAAGAAAGCTGGCAGAAATCCTCCTAGGAATTTTTCGTATCAGTTATTGTGGTGTTTGACTCCAAAGTTCTGTTTGGTTCTGTTTAAAAATTTCTGTTGACTAAGATTCTCATATCGTTCATCATTGTTTTCCTATACTTTTCAGTTCTTTCTCTGTATTTTCCTCCATCTTCTTGAGAATATTGAAGATTGTTTCTTTAAAGTCTTTGTTCAGTATGTCCACAGCCTGGTCTTTAGGACTGATGTTTTCTGGATTTTTATCCTTTGAATGGGCCATGATTTCCTGTTTCTTTGCTTATCTTGTAATTTTTTGTTGCACACTATATATTTCAATATTTTGAAGTGTTATCTCTGGGACTTATTCTCTGAGATATCTGTTTCTGGAATTTGTAATCAGCTTGTGATATGGCAGAGATTTTTTTGAGAATTAACCTTCTTATCAGGAAAGTCTGTGCAAGTGAATGGAACGTAGAAGGTCTTTCCTGTCTTTTGGGACCTGTCTGGTTCTGGCTTGTGCTTAGTAAACAAGAGTTACCCTGTTTACAGGAGTTTGAATGCCCCCTCTACTTCCTAGGAGACAGAACTTTTCTGGGACTTCAAGTAGGCAAGTCTTTGCCCTACTTTATCTGTCTCAATTGTTTCTTAGACTGCTTTCATAGTCTCAAGCTGTTTTTGCCTAGAGGCCAAGTCCTTGAAGGTAGGGTAGGAGGGAGAGGAGTTTCCCAAGTCAGCCTTTCCTAGCCAAAGAAGGCTAGAAAACCACAAAGAGAGCACCAGTCACCTCCCAACCGCCCTGGAGAGTGGATGAGGGAAGGACTAAGAAGGCACCAGGAGCTTCTTCCATGGTTCCCCAAAGCTGCATTTTCTTGCCTTGTCCTTGCCCAGCAAATGCAGGTGTTTAACTGTCTTCTGCAGCTCTGAGGAAAGCATACCATATTTAATTGTCTTTTGCTGCTTTTGTCCAGGGTGGATTTGAACACTGGCTGTCCTCAGACCTGTGCCCCATTGATCCAAAATAGCTAATCAAAAGTAAGTTCAGCAATCAGCCTGTGCCCACTCCAGACCATGGGGAAGTGGATTTTTATGTCTTTTCCTGGCACCAGCAAGTTTTGCCAGGGGCCAGATCCCACTGCTGCCTGCCTCAAGAGGAGTGCTGCTTGGTGGTAGCTGCTACACTGGAAAGGGCAATTTACCATAACTTACCATATATTTATTTGGTAATTTTTTTTTTTACCATATTTACCATAATTTACTAGTCTCTTCCTCCTGCTCTTCCCTGGATGTTGTACAGTGTTCTACTGTACTTTGAAAATTGATTTAGACAGTTCCTGACAGTTTAATAGTTGTTTTGTTGGAGGGACTAGAATCTCAGGCTTCCTACTTTGCCATCGTCCCCCAATACTCCTCTTCCTCCTTTATTTGTGTAGACATTTAGAGATACAAACTGACCCTTGAGCACACTTTCACTGCATCCTGTAAGTTTGGTATGTTGTGTTTTCATTTCATTTGCCTCTAGATTCCCTTGTGATTTCTTCTTTGACCCATTGGTTGTTTAATAGTGTGTTGTTTAATCGCCACATGTTTGTAAAATTTCCAGTTTTCCTTCTGTTGATTACAAGTTTTATTCCATTGTGTTCTGAAAGACACTTTGAATGATTGAAATATTTTAAAATTTATTAAGACTTGGTTTGTGAGTCTTAACATATGCTGTAACCTGAAAAATTTTCCAGATGCAGCTGAAAACAATGTGTATTTTGCTATTATTATATGGAGTTTCTATATATGTCCATTAAATCTAATTGTTTGATAGTGTGGTTCAATTCTTCTATTTCCTTATTGATCTTCTTTTTTAGATATCCTAGCAATTATTGTTGGTGTTGTATCGAATTCTCAGCTATTATTTAGAACTCTCTATTTCTCCTTTCAACTCTGTCAATTTTTTCTTATATTTTGGGACTTTATTTTTGTGAGGTGCATATATTTGTAATCATTTTATTTTCTTGCTGGATTGAACCTTTTATCAATATATAAAACCATTTTTTTCATAATACCCTTTTTTGACTCTTGTAAATTTTTATGACTTATAGTCTATTTTGTCTGACAATAATATAGTAATTAAGCCTTTTTAAAAAATTACTTTGAAATACTTACAAGGTATTTAAGAAAATAATACAAATGCAAAACAAAGAACATCATTATACCCCTACTTCTCAGATACCTGAATGCACCAATTTTAACTGTTTGTCACATTTTGCCATATCTATCTATCTATCTATCTACTTATCAATCCATTTCTGAACACTTGAGTGTAGAGTGGATACATCATGTTACTTGAACACTTAATACTATAATGTACATTTCCTATGAACAAGGATATTCTCTTATGTATGCATCTCAATGGCAGCTGTCAAGTTCATGAAATTCAACATTGTAATAAAGCTTTCAGTCTATATTCCAGTTTTTTTGGACATATTGCAATAATGTCCCTTTGAGCCTTTTCACCTCCCTTGCTAGCCCATCTTGGGTTGTGTATTGCATTTAATTTTAATTTTCTCTTTTGTTCATCTCTCTTCTGCTTTAAATTGTGGACTGGCTCTCTTCTGATTATACTTTGCATGAAATAACTTTTTCCACCTGTGCTGGTTTGAATTCATAGCCCCCAGAAATGCCATGTCCTTTAATTCTCATTCAATATTGTTGGGTGGGCAGCAAGTCTAGTCCCCTCCCTGCTTCTTCAGAGCTAACTACTAACTTTAATTTAGCATTTATAATTCCCACATTAAGTGTTTATACTTTTACTGAAGAGTTATGGATCTCTAGGCAATATAGAACACTGTTTGACCCATTTGTCAAGTTTATATTCTTTTTTTTTTTAACATGGGCAGGCACTGGGAATCAAACCTGGGTCCTCGGGCATGGCAGGCAAGCATTCTTACCTGCTGAGCCACTGTGGCCCGCCCAAGTTTATATTCTTATACCGAAAAAAATATATATATATATACATATATATATATATTACAACTTTACTTTCTCTCAAGATTATTTTTTGTGTATCAATGTTAATACAAGCTATTCCAGTTTTGTTGTTCTGTGAGGTTTCATTATGTCTGGTTAACGGGGGTATTTTAGCAGTAAACCAACTTTACAAAAGAAATTTCCCAAGGAAACACAAAACAGACCACAGAAGGGCTGCTCTAGTGAAGTGGGAAAGAAGAGCCATACCCACCGGACTTACCCTAGCCACTCAAACAGAAAGAGACAGAAGATGCGACTCCAAAGAACCATGGGAAGACTGTAGGGAAAAATGACAAAAAAAAAAAAAAAAAAAAAAAAAAAAAAAAAAAAAAAAAAAAAAAAAAAAAAAAAAAAAAAAAAAAAAAAAAAAAAAAAAAAAAAAAAAAAAAAAAAAAAACAAAAAAAAACAACGAAAAAAAAAACAACCACTGGTCTAGTTATTTCTTTAAAATACATCGCTTCAGAAAAACAATAAAAGAAATCAGCAAAACCAAAAATTAGTTCCTTGAAAAGATCAACAAAACCTTCAGCTAGACTGACCAAGAAAAAAAAGGGATAAGACTCGAATTACTAAAATCAGAAATGAAAGAGGGAACATCCTTACAGACTCTACAGGAATGAAAGGATTATAAAGGAAAATGATGAACTGGATGTCAACAAATCAGATAACTTACATAAAATAGATATTTACCCACTAGGAAGGCCAATAAAAAAGAAAGACAATTACAAATGTTGGCAAGAATACAGACATATACCACTGGTAATAAAGCTGCTTTGGTAAACAGTTTGGTAATTCTTCAAATGATTAACATAGAGTTACCATGTGAACACCAATTCTACTCCTAGATATATATCCAAGAGAAATGAAAACATATATGCCTTCAGAAATTTTGACAAAAATGTTATCAGCATTATTCATAATAACCACAAAGTGGAAACCACCCAAGTATCCATCAACTAAAGAATGGATAAACAAAATATAGTCCATCCACATGGAGTAGTATTCAGCCACTAAAAGGAATGAAAAATGGACAAACCTTGAACACGTAATACCAAGTGAAAGAAGTCAGTCTCAAAAGACTACATATTACATGATTCCACTCATATGGAAGTCCAGAATAGGGAGATCTATAGAGACAGAAAGTAGATCAGCAGTTGCTCAGGGAGGGAAGAATGGGGGGTTGGGGTGATAGCCCCGGAGTGTGGGGTTTCTTTTTGAGGTGATTAACACATCCTAAATTTGATAGTGGTGATGGTTGCACAACTCTGTTACACTAAAAAACATTTGAATTGTACACTTTAAGTGGGTGAACAGTGTTGTATATGAATTATACCTCAATAAAGATGTTATATATTTTTAAAAAGCAAAAAAAAAATTGTTGGGTGGGAGCTTTCTGATTGTTCCCATGGAGATGTGACCCACCCAATGTGGGTGGTAACTTTTGATTAGATACTTTCCATGGAGATTGTGTCTCCACCCATTTAAGGTGGGGTTGCTTACTGGAGCCCTCTCAAAATGGGAGGGAACCATTTTGGAAAGAGCCATGAGAGTCACCAGAGCCCATGCAGCCTTTGGAGATGAAGAAGGAATACACCCCTGGGGGAGCTTCATTAAACAAGAAGCCTGGAGTGAAAGCTAGTAGATGTCACCATGTTTGCCATATGCCTTTCCAGTTGAGAGAGAAACTCTGAACTTCATCAGTCTTTTTTGAGTGAAGTTAACCTATTGTTGGTGCCTTAATTTGGACATTTTGATAGACTTGCTTTAATTTGGACATTTTCACTACCTTAGAACTGTGAATTTGTGAATTTGTGAATTAATAAATTCCCCCTTTTAAAAGCTGTTCCATTTCTGGTATAATGCATTCCAGCAGCTTGCAAACTAGAACACCTTTTTACTTTGAACCCCTCTGTATCTTTGTACCTAAAATGAGTCCCTTGTAGACAGCACATGATGGGCCATGCTTTTTCATCGAATCTACCAATCTATGCCTTTTAATATGAAAATTTAGTCCATTGACATTTTTTTTCAGTTTGAAAGCTTTATACATAGTTGTATATTCATCACCATGATCATTTTTTAGATCTTGCATCACTCCAGAAAAAGAAATAAAAAGAAAAAAGAAAAGAAAAACTTACACATAACATATCCCTTATTGCTCCCTCTCATTGACCACTGGTATTTCCATCTACCCAATATATTTTAAATTTTGTTTGCCCTATTATTTGTTTATTTTTTTATTCATACTTTTTACTCATCTGTCCACACCCTAGATAAAGAGAACATCAGACACAAGGTTTTCACAATCACACAGTCATGTTGTAAATGTTATATCTTCATACAATCATTTTCAAGAAACTAGGCTACTGGAGAACAGCTCTACAGTTTCAGGCACTTCCCTCTAGCCACCCTAATACACCATAAACTAAAAAGGGGATATCTATATAATGTGTAAGAATAACCTCCAGGATAACCTCTCAACTCTGTTTGAAATCTCTCAGCCACTGACACTTTATCTATTATTTTTTTAATTAAAATTTTTTTTTAAACATTACATACAAACACAAACATTCTTACCATATGATCATTCCATTCATGGTATATGAACAATAACTCACAAATGTCATCACATAGTTGTATATTCATCACCACGATCACCTCTCAGAACATTCGCATCAATCTAGAAAAAGAAATAAAGAGAAAACAGAAAAAAAATCGTAAATACCATACCCCCTCCCCGTTTCCCTCACCGATCACCAGTATTTCAATCTACTAAATTTATTTTAACACTTGTTTTCCCTATTATTTATTTATTTTTAATCCATATGCTTTACTCATCTGTCAATAAGGTAGATAAAAAGAGCATCAGACACAAGGTCATCACAATCACACAGTCACATTGTGAAAGTTATATCATTATACAATCATCTTCAAGAAAATGGCTACTGGAACACAGTTATATGTTTTCAGGCAGTTCCCTCCGGCCTCTCCATTACACCTTGTTGTAGTTTGCTAGCTGCTGGGATGCAATATACCAGAAACAGAATGGCTTTTAAAAAGGGAATTTAATAAGTTGCTAGTTTACACTTCTAAGGCCAAGAAAATGTCCCAATTAAACAATCCTACAGAAACGGTTCAATCACAGGCATCCAGGGAAAGATACCTTGATTCAAGAAGGCCGATGAAGTTCAGGGTCTCTCTCTCAAGTGGAAGACACATGGTAAACATGGCATCATCTGCTAGTTTTCTCTCCTGGCTTCTGGTTTCATGAAGCTCCCTGGGAGGTGTTTTCCTTCTTCATCTCCAAAGGTTGCTGGCTCGTGAACTCTCTGCTTTGTGGTGCTGCAGCATTCTCTGCTCTCTCCAAATCTCCTTCATCCTCCAGAATGTTCCCTCTTTCATAGGACTTCAGAAACTAATCAAGACCCACTCAAATGGGTGGAGACATGTCATCACCTAATCCAGTTTAACAACCACTCGTGATTAAATCACATCTCCAGGGAGATGATCTGATTACAGATTCAAACAATACAGTATTGAATTGGGATTATTCTATGTTTATGAAATGGGATTTTGATTAAAACATGGCTTTTCTAGGGGACATACATCCTTTCAAACCAGCACACAACTTAACTAAAAAGGTGATATCTATATAATGCATAAGAATAACCTTCAGGATAACCTCTTGACTCTGGAATCTCTCAGCCATTGACACTTTATTTTGTCTCATTTCTCTCTTCCTCCTTTTGGTCGAGAAGGTTTTCTCAATCCCTTGATGCTGAGTCCCAGCTCATTCTAGGATTTCTGTTCCACGTTGCCAGCAGGGTCCACACCCCTGGGAGTCACGTCCCACATAGAGAGGGAGAGGGCAGTGAGTTTGCTTGTTGTGTTAGCTGAGAGAGAGGTCACGTCTGATCAACAAAAGAGATTCTCTGGGGCACTGACACTTCATTTTGTCTCATTTCTCTCTTTCCCCTTTTGGTCGAGAAGGTTTCCTGAATCCCTTGATGCTGAGTCCCAGATCATTCTGGGATTTCTGTCCCACGTTTCCAGGGATGTTTACACTCCTGGGAGTCATGTCCCATGTAGAGAGGTGGAGGGTAGTGAGTTTGCTTGCCGTGCTGGCTGAGAGAGAGATAGGCCACATCTAAGCAACAAGAGAGGTTCTCTGGAGGTGATTCTTAGGTTTAATTTTAAGCAGGCTTAGCCTATCCTTTGCAGGGATAAGTTTCATATGAACAAACCCCAAGATTGAGGGTTCAGCGTATTGATTTGGTTGTCCCCACTGCTTGTGAGAATATCAGGAATTCTCCAAATGGGGAAGTTGAATTTTCTCCCTTTCTCTCCATTCCAGTCCATTGACATTTAAGGTAATAACTGAGAAGAAAGGATTTACTGCTGCTATTTAACTATTTGTTTTCTGTATTTCTTGTAATTTTTGTTTCTCCATTACCCACTACTGCATTTTTAATTTAATTGCTGTTTTGTGCTGCACCATTTTGATTCCCTTCTTCCCTTTCTCCATATTTATTAGTCATTTTCTTAGTATTTACTTTGGAATTACAAATAACATTATCAACTAATAACAACCTAGTTTGGCACTTCTCCATATTTATTAGTCATTTTCTTAGTATTTACTTTGGAATTACAAATAACATTATCAACTAATAACAACCTAGTTTGACTAGTGCCAACCTAATTTCAGTAGTGTACAAATGCTCTACTCCTATAATATATCTCCATTCCTCCTCCTTTATTCTGTTACTGTGTCTCAGATTACATCTTTATACACTGCCTTCCCATTTATATAGAGTTAAAATGTTATTTTTCATATTTGCCTGCTAAGTCATAAAAGGGGTGAAGAAGTTACAAACTTAAAGTACAATAATTCAAGGTTTTATATTTACCTTTGTAGTTGCCTTTACCCATGTTCTTTATTTCTTCTTATGGTTTCAAGTTACTGTTTAATATTCTTTTACTTCTGTTTGAAGGACTGCTTTTAGCATTTCTATTAGGTCAGGTCTGGTGATGAACTCTTTCAGCTTTTGTTTATCTGTAAATGTCTTAATTTCCCCTTAATTTTTTTCTCTTTTGTAGAATCTTTATTATGAATGGTCGTTGTTAAAAATGTGAAACATATGGAACCATTGCTTGTGAAGTCATTTGTGCACTCTAGCTGCAGAGATGCAACATCTAGTTCATTGCTGTACATGATTTTCTTCCTGGGCCATATGATTTAGAGTTTGCTCTCTTTACCAGAGTCATCATAGTGAAATCATATTATATCTATACTTTTGTTTCTGTCCTATTTCACTCAGCATTATCTCCTCTACATTCACCCATGTCATATGTTTCAGGATCTCATTTAGTCTTAGAGCTGCGTAATATTCCATTTTGGTTATCCATTCATCTGTGGATGGGCACTTGGATTGTTTCCATCTTTTGGCGTTATGAATAGTGCTATTATGAAAGTGGTGTGTACATGTCTGTTTATGTCACTGTTTTCTTGCGTATATACCTAAAATTGGTATTGCTGGGTTGTAGGGCACCTCAATATTTAGTTTTCTAAGTAATGCCAAACTGTCTTCCATAGGAGCTGTACCATTATACATTCCCACAAGCAGTGAGTGTGTTCCAAATTATCCACATTATCTCTAACATTAGTAGTTTCCGGTTTGTTTAACAGGAGCGATTCTTTTGGTGTGAGGTGATACTTCATTGTTATTTTGATTTGCATTTCCCTTATGACAAATGAAGATGAGCCTCTTTTCATGTGCTTTATAGCCATTTGTATTTGCTGTTTGGAAAAATATCTTTTCATATCTTTTGCTCATTTTATAATTGGTTTTTTTGTTGTTAAGTTATATAATTTCTTTATATACACATGATATCAAACCTTTATACAAATGTGGTCCCCAAATATTTTCTTCCATGAAGTTGGCTGCCTCTTTGCCTTTTGGACAAATTCCTTTGAGGCACAGAAGCTTTTGATTCTAAGGAGTTCCCATTTATCTATTTTTTTTTTCTTTTGTAGCTTGTGCTTTGGGTGTAAAGTTCTAGAAGTTACCTCTTATTACTAGTTCTTGAAAATGTTTCCCTATAGTTTCTTCTAAGAGTTTTATGATACTCGCTCTTAGATTTAGGTCTTTGATACATTTTGAGTTCATTTTTGTATAGGGCATAAGATAGGTGTTCTCTTTCATTCTTTTGGCTAATGATATCCAGTTCTCCCATGCCCATTTATTGAAAAGACTATTCTGTCCCAGTTCAGTGGATTTGGGGCCCTGTCAATTGACCATAGATTTGATGGTCAATCTCTGTGCTCTCAATTCAATTCCATTGGTCAATGTTTCTGTCTTTGTGCCAGTATCATGCTGTTTGATCACTCAATAAGTAAGCTTTTAAAGTAAGATTTAAAGTCAGGAAGTGTTAGTCCTCCCACTTTTGTCTTCTTTTTTTAGAATATCTTTAGCTAGTTGAGGTTTCTCTCCCTTCCAGATGAATTTGATAACTAGCTTTTCCAAGTCTTCAAAATAGGCTGTTGGAATTTTAATTGGTATTACATTGAATCTGTAGATCAATTTGGATAGAATTGACATCTTAATGACATTCAACCTTCTTGTCTATAAGCACGGAATATCTTTCCATCTACTAAGATCTCCTTTTATTTCTTTAGGCAATGTTTTGTGGTTTTCTGTGTACAGGTCCTTCACTACCCTGGTTAAGTGTATTCCTAAATACCTGATTCTTTTAGTGACTATTTTGAATGGAATTTTTTCCTTAATTGTCTCATCAATGAGGTCCTTACTTGATTATAGAAACAGTATTGATTTTTCTTGTATTTTGCCACTTTGCTGAATTTGTTTATTATTGTGGATTTCTCAGGATTTTCCACATATACGATCATGTCATCTGCAAATAATGAAAGTTTTCCTTCTTTCTTTCCTATTTAGATGTCCTTTATTCCTTTCTCCTACCTTATCACTCTAGCTAAAAGTTCTAGTACAATGTTGAATAATAGTGGTGACAACAGGCATCCTTGTCTCAATCTTAGGGGGAAGTTTTCAATCCCTCACTGTTAAGAATGATGCTGGCTATGGGTTTTTCATGTCTTATTCATTTTTGAAAGATGATTTTGCCAGATATCAACTACTTGGTTGGCAGTTTTTTTTCCTTAAGGACTTTAAAAATGCCAGTCACTGTCTTCTGGTCTCCATGGATTCTGTTGAGAAACTACTATTTTCCTTCAGTTATTTGCATGTAGATTCCTTTAGATCATTGAACCTAATTATGATGGTTGATTTAGGTCATTGACTATTAGTTCCAATGTATGAGCTTCCTCAGGGATTTTTTTTTTTTGTAAATTATTTTTCTCCTGTGAATGGGTCATACTCTCCTGTTTCTTTGTGTGTTTTGCAATTTTTTTTGCTGCAAACTGGACATTCTGAATAGTAGGTGGTTAAACCTCTGGAAATCTCTTTCTTCCACTCCTCTGTAGTTGCTAGTTGTTTTTGTTGTTATTGTTGAGGGCTGAATTTGTCATTTTTCCAAACTATTTTTGCCCTCCAATGGGGCATAGAAAGAGAAAAGAGAGAGAAAAAAGTGAGAAAAAACTTTCTGACTTTTTAATTCTTCTCTGCTCTTCTTGCCTGAGGGGGTTGGAACGATGGCCACCTTCAGACCTAGCCCCCAAGTGATCTAAAGTATCTAATCAAAAGCAGCAACCAGCGATCAGACCGCCCCTTCCCCCCACTCCAAATTTTGGAGGACTAGGTCCTAATAACCCACCTTGGCACCAGCAAGCTGCACCAGGAACCTGGGTTCTGGTCCCCACTGTGCCTGCCACATGGCTGGAGTTATGGAGGATGGTAGCAACTGCATGCATGGCGAATTCACTATGATTTACCAGCCTCTTCTTAACGTTCTTCTTTGGATGGTCCACAGTGGTCCACTAGACTCAGCGTTTCAGACATTTCCTGCTTGTTCAGTATTTGTTTTGGTGGAGGGACTGATTCCTGGAGCTTCCTATACTGCCATCTTCCTACAATCCTTTTTTTTTCCCTTTGGTAAGGGCAGGCACCGGGAATTGAACCTGGGACTCCGGCACAGCAGCAAGAATTCTGCCACTGAGACACCATTGTCCACCACTCATTTTCTTTTAATGAATATTTCAACTAGAATTTAAGACAGCTCTTGTAGCCCAATGTCAATAAAGATAGACTTGTGTTTTTAAATCCAGCAATAAAAATGTGAATTTAAAGTACTTCACTTTTCCTCCAGTTTTTAAATAAAAAGTATTGACAAAGAAAGAAGTGTTTTCTTGACACACAGGAAACATCTTAAAAATTGTCTCTCCCCGCACAGATGGTACTTGCTCTCCAAAATTTCCTCTCTCACACACCCTTTACCGCAATCCACCCATAACTCTCTGTGGGAAGGCCTGGATTATTATTAAGCTTAATTTACTGAGAGCCCCAACTGCTGCCCCAGTATTCATTACTGAATTTGTGCTGAGGCCACACCTCCCTTGTGCTGGTCCCGGCCAAGTGGGGCAAGAAGACTTTGACTCTAACACACCCCAATCGCCCTGCCAAACTTTCATTAAAATGCACAGTAATTTAGTCTGGAATGGTAATTATTATTTCTGGATTTTGAGAGGCTGTTTTATATATCTATAACCTGGTATTTAGAGATGAAATTGAAGCTGTTCAATTTCTATTTGAACTTTCTCAGCCACTGATACTTTGTTACAATTCTTTTCTCCCTTTTGGTCAGGATGGAATTATTGATCCCACAGTGCCAGGGCTGGACTTACTCCTGGGAATCCTTTCCCACGCTGCCAGGGATTAAGGTAATTCAGAACACAGGGGTAAGGAAGGCATTGTCTGTATTTTAGAACTGTACCTACTCTTTGAGACCAAAGGAAGAAAGGTTTATTTTGTCTGGAACCTAAATTTTCTGTATCATATAATCTAACGCAATCTGTCTGGATAGCTCATTTGAATAATTGAAACACAGGAAGCCCAGAATAAGAAGGAGGGTCTTTAATTCTGTATAGCTTAATGTAATGCCTGGATACATCCTAGAGTATATTAAGCAGATAATCAAAAAGTATTGGCAAAGTCCTTTGAGGGATGGGAGAAAAAATATGGAACTATTCAACTTTACCATCAGGGAATCTCCTGATACTGTGTCAAACTTTAGGGACACCAAAATCAAAAGGACATGCCCTCTATGATGAGGCTTACTCTTATGAAACTTATGTGCATAATGGAGAAGTTTAGCCTACCTAAGAGTTACTTCTGGAGGACCTCTTTTGTTGCTCAGATGTGGCCTCAGTCTATGTCCAACTCTGAAAAGTGAAATCATTGCCTTCCCCCTTATATGGGACATGACATCCAGGGGTGAAAATCTCCCTGGCAGCGTGGGAAAGGATTCCCAGGTATAAGTCTAGCCCTGGCACTGTGGGATCAATAATTCCATCCTGACCAAAAGGGAGAAAAGAATTGTAACTAATAAAGTATCAGTGGCTGAGAAAGTTCAAATAGACTTGAGAGGCTACTCTGGAGGTCATTCTTATGCAAGCTTCAGTCAGACATTGCTACCTATCATGACTTGCCAAACCCCAACCAGGACCATTCCAGCCAATCCTAAAGAATACCTAGGACAATACATAAGATTCTACAGAGGTTCCATGCACTAGGGTAATTTTCCAGAAACCTACAATCTAAAAATGGGTCCTTGGACTAAATAAGTCCTTGTTCTACTAGTCTGCAAAAGCTGCCAGAATGCAACATGCCAGAGATGGATTGGTTTTTAATAAAAGGGGATTATTTAGTTAAAAACATACAGTTCTTCAGAGGAAAGGCAGCTAACTTTCAACTGAGGTTCTCTCTTACCCAGGAAGGCACAGGGTGATCTCTGCTGGCCTTCTCTCCTGGCTTCTGGGTTCCAACAGCTTTCCCTGAGGTGATTCTGCATCACCAAAGGTCTGAGCTAAGCTGCGAGTGCTGAGATGAGGTACGCTGAATTGCTTGGGCTGTGCTGTGTTGAGCTCTCTCTTTTATGCTTCCTATGAGTTAAATTAAACATCACTCATTGTGGAAAGCACTTTCCTTTAGAGACTTCAGATGTGATTAGCCATAAATTAGTTTCACAGGCTAATGATTCAAATCTACAGTACAGAACTAGGCACCATCACCTGGCTAAGTTGACACCCGAACCTAACTAACCACAGTCCTGAAACCTAGAGGGCCCAGCCTCTCCAAAACATCAGCTAATTCCATCTCCCTACCCCATCTTGACAGCCCCTTCCAACATGAAAATGTTAGAAGAGCCATAGCCCGAATACCCCTAAAGAGAGGGATGGAAAGATGAAAGGTGATGGTGGAGTTATACAGAAGAGATAGGATTTAACAAATGAATATGAATGCTGAATCATTAAATTGTTATCTCTTTTAGTCTCCAGTGTCTTAGAGCAGCTAGAAGTAAAAACCTAAAGTGTTGGAATCTCTGAAATCTGTACTACAAACTAATTGTTGTGCTGTGCTTTGAAATTTATTGCTTTTTTGTATATATGTTATTTTTCAGAA